>JASFDG010000011.1:126353-137752 GCA_036937095.1 Phaeolepiota aurea
AGCGCCCATATGCTATTCAAGATCCTGAACATCATCGCATGTGCTAGAGCAAAACGTGGTAAACCGGCTACTATGACTGTCAGGATGTCTCTGTCAGCCGTATTGTGTGGACATACACTGGCACGCGAGCCGTTACACCTGTGTTTGAAAGCGAATTTTCCAGCGGCACCGAGTATATCCGCCTTCTACCTTTCCAGGCAAAGGGTCCACTGATGCGCATGCCCATTTCCCCATGAGTCATAATGCAGCCTTCTTCCTTTCTTAGGGCAGTCAGCAGGGTCGGCTTGGGGGTTAAACATATAAGCCTCAGGCTTCTCCCGATAGTTTACTTACCAGGCAACAGCAGAGATAACGCGGTGTATCCACCACATACAGTGAACCGCCGAGGGTATATATGTTAAGAATTCTATAACAAGGCATTAACTAATGTGGGCCTCACGGATGAACGTTGAACATCGCAATGTGGTATAACAAGTGGTGAGATGGTTGATGCGAGCACTTTTTGGATTTTGTTATTCAGGCGATCGGCGCTCGCTGTCGTTGATATACTTGGTCCTGAAGGAGCAGGGTTAATAGCGGGCTCAGTCGCCGCATTACTATCAGCTTCAGTATCAGAGAATATGAGTCTGGAGTTCTAATAGTGACAGTTGGACTAGTTCAACGGGTCCGAGTGGCGAATGGTCCAAGCTTATAGGTATTGTTTTGCGTCTCATTCCAAACTGAGATGTCGAGTGAAAATTCACAGGGCTCCAAGGTGACAAAAATCGCACTTTCAGAGGACCTCAGTTAAATTTCCTGTGTTACTCGTCATGAAACTTGTTTTCCAGTTTTTTGATTTGATGGGCGACCAAGGGTCGAAACACACAATGTTACAGTCGATGGCGTCCAGAATGATCAACAAATTTATTATATAAGCGGCCACGTCGTGACTTGAATGACACGTTATACACCTGTTTTTCCTCAGCTCTCACCGCACCACCATCATGTCCTCGAGAATCAGCATTGCTCGCCCACAAAACAATTCCTATAACGTGGATCCCCATGGTCTATCCAACTCGCGCCCATCTTCAACGGGCTACAGAGCTGCCAATCCAGACGATCCTCTCGAAAAGATACGCGCTTTGAGTAAACAAGTCGAGGACAACATTGAAATCTACTCCCAACCTTTGAAACCCCATCTGCCGGCAATTGGGCGCTTCTTGATTGTGGTAACATTCCTAGAGGATGCGTTGAGGATCGTAACGCAGTGGGGAGACCAAATTTGGTACTTGCAGCAGTATGTTGCGGAGTACCATCACAGCATCCCGTTGAGGCTTATTTTGATTTCCAGGCACCGGCACTTTCCCTGGGGCATTTCCCACTTCTTCCTCATTCTCAACGTTGTGGTAGGTTTACGCAGACGAAGTCCGAATTGTCACCTGAATTAATTATCTGCAAAGACCATGATTGCCGGTTCGTCCCAAGTCATCCTCAAGCGATATACCGAGTATGCTGTTGGTGGTCTACTGGGCGTCGTTATCATTCAAGGGTTTGGATACGGCCTTATTTTCGACCTTAACTTCTTCCTGCGTAACCTCAGCGTGATTGGCGGGCTTTTCATGGTTTTTAGTGATTCTATGGTGTCAAGAAAGGCGTTGTTTGCTGGACTGCCAACAATTAGCGAGACTGATCGCAAAAAATAGTATGCATACTTGGGTTCCTTGCTTCATGAATCCCAGCTAACGTTCATGTATAGTTTCCTGCTTGCTGGTCGTGTACTACTTATTTTCCTTTTCCTCGGCTTCATCCTCCAGGGTGAATGGAGCATCATTCGGGTCTTTGTCTCGATTATAGGCTTCGCTGCATGTATAATGGTCGCTGTCGGCTTCAAGGCAAAATGGTCAGCGGCGTTCTTGGTCCTGGTCCTCAGTGTTTTCAATGTATTCGCCAACAATTGGTGGAGTGTCAACTCGGCACACCCCCAACGAGATTTCCTGAAGTGCGTGCTTTCTGTGATACTTCAAAACGAAATTTACCCGCTTTTCCAGGTACGATTTCTTCCAGACACTGTGTTAGTATTCTTTCCTGCGTCATTTAGTTGTGAGATTTGATTGACTCTGACGCTAGCAATCGTTGGCGGTTTGATTTTGCTTGTAAATATGGGACCTGGTAAGCTTGAAGTACGTTTTTCTATCCTGTCTTATTAATGTTTATTTAGGAGGGCTCTCCGTTGATGAAAAGAAGAAGACGTTCTGATTATGACGGATAGGAGCGCGTGGAGTCGGAGACAGGCTTGGGGACGGTTAGGGCTTCCACCTGTTTAATTGGGACGAGACCATTTATGACAAGGCTGCTTCCCGGCAACGGGTGAATACACGGCCTTCCCAAGGGGCCCCTGGAAATTTATGTGATCCTGAGTGCGTGTTGGTGGGCGTTATTAAAGTGGCTAGATCGCCGGGAGTATTCTGTTGCATCAGGTGGTCGAAGCCTGTCAATCAGAGCGCCATGCATGAGGGCGGTTCGTCTGCTCCTCGTTGACCCTGATGGGTCATGAGCCATTGGCTCTGCGGCGGTCTAAGACGTAGGCATGAGCTAGCTTGAATATCCAGTCTTTCAAGTATTGAACTCTGAATCTCGAATTTGGACTTAAGCATTGGTGTTCCTTGCTTGAGCTGTAATGTGAGCTGATTTTAGCGTCACGTGGACGCTCTGAACTCTTTCTACTGCTAGCTAGTCAGTAGTTAGTACCATTGCGAGTTTTCCTTCGTGGAGTTCCTGTCTTGCTCGTATTATGCCTAAACGGCAGCTTTCGGATTCGGAGGATGCATCCTACTTGGACCTATCAGACGCGTCTTTCACCGAGATACCCAAGAAAAGGCCTTCCAGGGTGAAGCATATCAGCAAAAGGACAAAACGACGCGTTGATGGGGCTAAGCCGAGCCAAGATAATCCTGGCTTGGATCACGAAGCCCGGAATAGAACTCAGATAGACAGCTCCCTCGAAAGGAGCACCGCGCGCTCAGCTTTGCACCCTAAATCATTGCATACCATAAAGTTTCCTAGCTCAATCAGAAATGACCTCGTGCGATGGTATGCCACCGTACACAGCGATCGTGGTATGCCGTGGCGGAAGCCATTCGACCCTTCCCAAGGACCCGAGGAGCGCGCACAGCGGGCTTATGAGGTACTTTTTTGTTTCAGTCTTTCCTCACGCCGATCATGCACAATAAACTGACTATACCCGTATGGGCGCAGGTTTGGATATCTGAGATCATGCTCCAACAAACACAAGTGGCAACTGTGATCCCATACTATAATCGGTGGATCGCCAGGTATGCATGCAATTTTTTACTGTGCACTGTTTGGTCGCATAATTGTTTGAGCTGCCAGCTGAGTTGCAACGTCGTAGGTTTCCCACTCTTCGTGACCTCGTGGGTTGCCCCTTTCTCCTTAGTCGTATCCCGATGGAGCCGGCAAACTAAGCACTTTTAGTCAGGCAGACGCAAAGATCGACGAAGTGAATAGTCTGTGGAAAGGGTTAGGGTATTACAGCAGGGCTAGTCGGCTACTCGCCGGTGCGCAGAAAGCTGTTGCGAAATTTGGGGGCAAACTACCCAGCAATGCGAAAGATATGGAAGCCCATATACCAGGCATTGGACGTTACAGCGCAGGTGCAATCTGCTCGATTGCGTATGGTGAGAAGGTCCCTGTGGTAAGTCAAGTTGAAAGTTGCGCCGCCTTGGGACCTCTAACAATATTTTAATACTTCTATAGCTGGATGGAAACGTCCACCGACTGATGAGTCGACTTCTTGCCCTACATGCACCGAAGAACAAAGCAACTTTGGACGTTTTATGGGCGGCTGCAACGGCTATTGTTGCAAATGACGGTAGCTGAACTACTCCCTTAGAGTCACCCACCAGTCCTGACCAATTAGCTCAGACGAACCTGCACCAGAGTCGGATATTGCGTCTTTCAGTTTTCTGGGTACCTATCAGCACCCCGGTGACGTTAACCAGGCCTTAATCGAACTCGGGAGTACGGTTTGTAAGCCACGCGATCCAGGCTGCGTGTCTTGTCCATTGCGCGAGTGGTGCGTAGCTTATCAAACGGGCCTCCAAGCGAAGGGGTACGAAGTGAGTTTGTTCTCCCCAAGGGTACTCAAATTTGCTCAAAAATAAAGCTAGCCGGACCTTGTGGACATTGAAGATGCTTGTGTGCTTTGTGATGGAGGTGTAGATCGAAGTGATGTCCTTTCATTTCCGATGAAGGTCGAGCGCAAGAAAGCAAAGGAAGAACTCGATATCGTCATCGTTGTCGAATGGGTTTCGAAAGAAATTTCTGATCATAGAAGTTTTCTTCTCGTGAGAAGACCAGAGGGGGGTAAGTGCCTTGTTTTTGGTTCAATCCATCTTAATTTTACCCTATGATAAGGCCTTTTGGCGGGGTTATACGAATTTCCGACATCGCCAAATGTGTCGAAATCGATCGTTGGGCCTGCTGTGGAGGAAGCAATCTTCAGTACCCTTTCATCAATCCTGAAAGGGCCTTTATTGCCGCAGGCAGCTGAATATCATGACAACACAAGTTTCAGCACGGGGGAGCACCCTGTTCGTATCACCAAAATCCAAGCGGCTGGAGACGTTCTACACATATTCTCACACATCAAGAAGACCTATCGAGCATATTGGGTGACGATAGAGGGTGGTATCGTGGAGCCTGAATTCCAATCCGCTGCCGAATCGCCTCAAGATACCACCAAGGTGCTGAAAGGGAAAGGAAAGAACACGTCAAAAATCAAAAGGGGGACCGAGAATCGACATGTCGAGTGCTTTTGGACTGACATAGACGATGTAGCTGACGCCAAGTATGTCTTTGCAAGAAACCTGACAAAAGTCGTTTGGCAGCTTATCATGTTTTCTAGCATTGGGACTGGTGTGCTAAAAGTCTGGAATCTAGCGCGGGAACTTTGGGACGAGCCTGGCAAGTAATGTATAGGGTTGTCTAAACTAATGAATTCAGGTCATATTTATGAGACATAGTAGAGTATGGTGTTTAACTTGGCACTATTTGCGCCGATGATGACTGTAGCTAATAACTCCCGTGATCGTGCGAGCTATGTGTAAACGTTGTGAACAAGTTTCTGGTCACCACAGTGGGCACGTTCAAATGGAAGACGATAGCTCGGCGGATCCATACAAGCAGCGAGGAGTGCTATAGTGCGTCTTACAGTCGGTCCTTCTTCAAGCAAAGGTTCTTACACTAGCCCATTGTCAGTTCAGTTCTCAATGTTCACCCTGGTGCATCCCCAGCTGAAGTAACGGAAAGATATCGAGCTCTATCTTTAGTATTCCACCCAGACAAGCAAAGGGACCCCAACTCGAAGGAAATCGCAACCCAAAAGTTCTATGAGATACAGAAGGCCTACCAGGGTATGTTGCCTTGAAAGCATCATGCAGACTCCTTTTAATTCGAATCTGCCCCGCTTTCCCCCCAGTCTTATCCGACCCATTTCTACGGTGAGTTATGTGGTGGCGGTCAGAAGGCATTGTGTACCAAATCTTATTAGGCAGGTCTACGACACTCTAGGTCCAATCCACGATCGTCTTCCCGAGAGTTCGTACTGATTTCTCTCAGGCGAAGAAGGTTTAGCCATAAGATGGCCAGAGGAGATCAGAAATAAGTCCGAAGACGAGGTGAGCCATTAATTTTTGTTGCAATGCCTTTTATGCCAACCGGAATTATAGATTCGACAGATACTAACTCAAACAGAGTCTGAGCTGGAGATGGGAAAGTGGAAGAAATCAATACTTCCTCAAGGAAAAGTGACATGTAGCGTCAACGCTTCATCTCTATTTTCTCAAGAGGCCAACTATTATGAAGAGGCATCAATCGGGCTTTTGGAGCGCATTCGAGAAATCGATGTGTTTTCCACATCGCTGTCTCACAGCGCGACGGTAAGGACGTAGTCTTAATCTATCTTCAGACGGAATTAATTGTTGTTGTTGTGAAGAAACGTTTAAATGACAAAACCAGCCTCAAGGTAGCTGCACGCGCCGAATCACAAGGACAAAATGGCGGACTTTTCAATCTCACGGGGACCGTTCGGCATCAGTTTTCTCCTCGACTTGAATCTGCGGTATGAACTTCTACTTCAGAATCAAATCAAACATTACTCATCGTTCTCTTGCAATTTGAAAGTTGTCGATGAGTTTTTTCTTCCCCCACATCACTAAACTGGATGCCACATATCAGGATGATGAGACAACTGTAAATGTAAAATCTGTGTTTGCACCAGGTGCAGGTCAGCTCCTTCCGCTCACAACCCACGTTTCGCTCACCAGGAAACTCTTTCGTGAGAGTTTTACGCGGGGTAAATTGAGCTTGAGTCTGGGGAGGAACCCACAGCTTGGATTTTTCTTAGTATCGCCTTCACCCTTTGATCTCAACGATACCGACGATGGTGATACTGAGGCCCCCGCATCTGCGCCCTCGATCTCAGGCCTTAACTTGGGTGTGACGCACAAATCTTGTGGGATTCTTTTTACTTCGGGATTGCCGAAGTTTGTGGTGGAATTTGGCGCCAATTTCAAGGAACTGGCATCTCGGATGACCCTGGGCCTCGAGCTTGGAATCAATGGCTTGCATCTGGTGCTGACCACTTTATGGTCCAACAAGTCCAGCGAGATCAGTGCTGTGACAGCTCTGACTCCTACCACTGTGGTACTCACTTTTGAGTCAGTTTTACCGGGCTCAACATCTCACATTCAACTCACCGCAGGTCCATTTAATACAGGCTTGCCTACCTGGAGCAGAGATTATCCATGCCCATTGTCCTCTCAACAGAGTATAACCCCCTAGTCGCCCTGGTCACGGCAGTGATACCATCAACCACGATGCTGTTGGGTTATCACTTTATTATTCGACCTCGTCGTCGTGCCCGCCGCCTTGCGTAAGCTCTATTTGTATGGCGCATCGCATCCGCTAACCCATCTAGGCTAGTCACATCAAAGCAGCTAGAAAGGCGTTTGTGGAAGACTCTGATACGCAACGAGGAAAAAATGCTGTGGAAGCTTTACTTAAAGAAACCGCGAGGAAACACATGGACGCTGAGGCAACTAAAGAAGGTCTGCATCCGGGTTAGATCACCAGCATTTAACCTCCCTAACTAAACAAATTCAGGACTTGTCGTATTAGAGGCCACATACGGTGCTGCACAGACCGAAGAAGGGGTCCAGGATATATTTATTGATGTAAGCATACCCATACAGGCGTTGGTTCGCAACTCCCAGCTTTATATTCGTGCTGGGAAAAAAAGGGTAAGATAGGGCACCGACACTCCCACCATAAGAGTAATCTGACATTCTGTGTCACGTAGGCTGGTTTACAGGGGTTTGCTGACCCTGCCCCTTATGCTAACAAGGCGCTGCGTGTGCGTTACCTATTTCGTGGTCGCATGCATTATGCGGAGATTCCGGACTGTCTGCCCGCGGTGTTGCCTTTAGCAGGTATGTTTTCCCAGCCATCCAACTTTCTTGACCAGGCGGAAATTAAGTCCTGTCGTGCTTGTAGAGCATCGAGTTGATGGTTCTGCATAAATCTCGGCGAACAAAACCGCCTTTCTATGGAGATAGAACAGTTCCACATATCCTTGTTTATTGTTATGTGGAACATAACTTCCCTATCCCTATGTCTGGTTGGCAGTTTTTAAAACCAGGAAACAGCTTTATTTCTAATCTGCTCGTGGTATTCACACGCATCAGAAAGTTTTTTTGTTCATAGCACCTCGCTGTGGGCTCTTCTTTAAACCACAGATCTATAATCGTATATGCTAATCAATAACCCCAAATGTTACCTAGTGGTTTCTCAAACCATGCAAAACGTCCAACCTTACTGGAGATGTCTGACTAGGTTCTTTAGTCGAAGGTTTTCATTCTTCGACATCTTTTTCCTCCCATCGTTCTGACGGGGGAACGCCGCCAATCAGTCGGACCAGGCCTACTCTCTACAGACATTTCCTGTGTGACGGTAATTTACCTGTTATGTCTCCCATATCAGATCCGAGAGCGCAGTCCAGGTTTTCCCGTTGATCACGACGCGGCGGCATTCACAAGATGAAGGACAGGGCTTTCGAGCTTTCGATCCACATATAACAAGGGGTTCCGGAGATCTTACGAAAAGGTCGTCCCCAATCAAGTATCAAAGCCTGCCCAGCCAGGCAGCGGTTTTCGGGACCTGTATGGACAATACATGAGAAAAAAAAGGGAGGGAACTACCGGGAGCATGACGGCAGCATCTATTGCTAGGCTGGCGAGCAATTTATTTTCGCTTGCGAATTAACATAGCCTTTTTCTGCGAGCGAGAGGAGCGGGGAGGTTTTAGGGTGCAGGATGAGCCAGGTATCTGTCTTCCCCCTTCTTTCTGGTATCACAGTGGGCCTGGAACGATACGAACTCCTCCGACAAGTGTCTCCACGTTGTCCACGTTGATCATCTCCGTTCCTTTTTAGGTTGGTTCCACCTTTTCTTCCCCTGAAACAGCCCCCACAGTGTGTATCAACATGTGGGGCATAGCATGTCCACAGCAACCGAGTGGTCATCTGTCTCGGTGAGAATAGCGTAGTCACAAATGGGTCAGGGCTACAGAGGGTAAAGTAATCTTTCTGATCCATTTACAGCTTTTCTTGGTGGAAACCGACCCCAAGGCTTCAAGATATAGAGAAACTGACAATTTCCGGAGAACTTCCCTCGAAGAAGACTGACGAGGCGTTCAGGCTTTCAAGAGGCTCTGAATAAGACCTTCCCATCAGGTGCACAATGCGTAGTAATTGTAAGCCAGCGAATCATGATCGGGCCATCTTTTCTAATCTTAAAACGTTCCAGAGTGGTGGGTCCCGAATATTCGAATGACACGTCGCCGTTGCTGCGAATGAGAAAGTGACATCCAAGGGCGACAAATAATACACCGAGCCGCCACCCCCTCTCCCATGGGCGCAAACCAGCCACATTCGATGGTGATGCAACAAGGACATGCTCTAGATCAGGTGCTTCTTGTCCCATCTGATTCGGCGGTTTGGCGTTTACGGTTCATTTACAGTTCAATCTGTTTTCATGGAGATCATTGATCTCAGATAGCCTCTGATGGATAGAGTTTAAGTCAGCGATAATCTCGATGACCAGGAACAGACAAAATAATAAATATAATTCCCTTTAGAACATCTCCGCTCCGTTCTCCAAGCGACCGCCTGAGTACCAGATTGAGATCGTGGGAATACAGGTATATCTTCATTTATATTCCAGATCTCATATGTAACGACTAACACAACACATGTGCACAACTCAATACAAACTCAAAAAATAATTCTTTGGAATCGCAAATCCGTTCCTCGGTCGACCCTGCCTTGGGTGTTGTGTGACTCTATTATAAAACTGCTATATAACTGACCTCTCCGTTCTTCGGTAATTTGACCGCCCATTTTCCTTCCTCTCCCCCCTCTGTGTTCACCTCTTTTTCTTGTTATGCAGCGCCCAACTCTACAAAACGTACGCATACGGTCTACACGAGACGCACTTCAAGTCTTCTATGGTGTTGCTGCAAGCAACTTACCTCTAATCACTCGGCGGCTTGATGCTGAAGAACGAAGGGCTATTATACCGGGAAACGTCTATGTATGGTGAGCACCCTCTATGAGCAAGCTGTTGAATGACACCTGGAATGCTAACAAAAACAATAAAAAAGGGAAGAGCGTGGCGCCAACACGGAGCCCACCGGCCTTGGTATGGAACGATGGTGAGTTTAGCTTCCGCGTCATCGTTTGTATGGCAGACGCCGAAATACTCATGCTTTTGTGAACCCAGGACTGATGGAATGGGTTGGGGCCCTAGTCGTACGTAAAGCTTATGATATCTGGCATGGCCGATCACGCGCTAACATTCTTGGCCTCGCTAGGTGTTCGAGACGTATGCATCTTCACGTCCTTCTGTTGGCATAAGAAACGATGTCACTTTTTAGGAGTTTCTATTCTATCATCAGAAGGAATCAGACGTAAGCGATGATTTGGTCAACCCGATAACGCCGTGGGCTCAGATGATGGTGTAAGTGTCGCTTTGGGCCCGGGAAAACCTTGCGCCACTCCATGTCGCAGTGTATTCCTGGAGCTCCTTTCCTTTCCTTCTCATTTCATTCTTTTATGCTTCCTCCCATGCAATATACTAATATCCTTCTCTAGACGAAACAACGGGCGGCCACCAAACAGACCCTATTCCGCTCTCACAGACCCACGCCGATTAGCAGAGTCTGAGCGACTTATCAAGCAAACATATAGCGTGCATGTTTCCCTCCCCATGGATCGACAACGAGGCGTTGTCCGTAAATGGCACCTGAGTACGTTTTCTCCATTCACAGCAGTGTGATCGCACAGTAATCTCTTTTACCCTAGCTGCCTACTTTAGCCAACATCGACTGGACGAACTCGGCACGATCGATAGCATTCATGGTGTCGGTGATATCTTGGTGCCCGAAGGATGGTTCAAAAGTGCCCGGACAGGCAAACCACGTCGTGACAGCCGTGCGGCACTTGCCAACAATTTCCAGCCCCCAGAGGGCTCTGCGCAGCCCTCGATGTTACCTCCTTATAACTATGTCCCTCACCCTGCTTCGGGTTCTCATCACCAGCAGCTACCATCAGCTTCTCACCACATGTCGAACTCCCCCAGCCCATCTGATTACTCTGGCACGGCATCGTCGTCGTCGAGTCCAGGGCAAGGCCCGAGAAGCCTTACCAACGCTGGGCGCCTAGTGCCCCTTGAGTATCTTCAAAACATCTCAGCACCGAGGCGCGACCCAACAGACGAAGAAATACTGCGACGCTTCCAGTCACAGTGACATAACTGCGGCGTTACCTCACTCGCTGCTAATCCAGTCGAAATCGTCAACGCTCCTTTCTGACCCTCCACCGACTGGAAATAGCCCCATCTTCTCTTTCCAGATTATCTCCAACATCAGAATGTAGATGTCATCGTCCTCCGCATTAACCACGTCCACGCACGGATGGGTCTGCAGGATCAGAGTTCCCGCCGTCATCCCCCTTGGAATGCTATTTTAGACGTGGTGAACTCGTAGCTGAATCGACAGGGACTTCGCTCATGCTTTGTTGTCACTGGTTTGGATCGAACTCTCCCTGAGATTGTATACCTCTTTTATCTACAGCCAATCTGTACCCTATATATACGAATGCACGTCGTCTTAGCTCTTTTCAAACACATTGCCGTATTTTCAAATTCAATATGATTCCTTCTGCAAATGTTCGGACACATGGCCCGCGTCACCGACGCGCCCTGCACGTGACCCTGCAAGGACGATCTCCGCCTGTGCAAGCATGCCACGGATCGACGAAGAGGTAGCTTATTCTTCCTTCCCTG
>JASFDG010000011.1:137850-147859 GCA_036937095.1 Phaeolepiota aurea
TGGATCCAGAATATGTGTTCGCTCAGAGTAGGCGTCAATCGGTGAGGACCCGGCAGATTTAACGATATTAACTCTGGCTAATTAATTTCAAACCAAAACCGCCAGTTTGAATTCCTTGCTTGAAAGCATGCAAGTTCTTTCGATCACTTTGAACTCAGCGACCCCAAAACCAAGCTACATGTTGTCCGCGGTGCGCCACAAGCGGTTCTTCCCCATCTGTTCAAGGAATGGGGTATAACCCACCTCGTCTATGAACAGGACACGGCGGGATATGCTATCACTCGTGCCAGTGATTGCCAGATTAATGAATTAGCTGCTCAGGCTGGGATCATGGTATTGTCTGTTCTGAGTCAAAGAGGGTACGACCCAGGGCCTGTAGTCAAATCAAATGATGGAAAAGCTACACTTTCGTTGACTTCCGCATGCGGTATGCACCATCCGCTCATCAGATGTGTATTTTAAACTGTTCTCCTGGGCCACAGGCAGTCAAAGCATTTTCAAGTCCAAACCGCCCGATGCCGACTCCGAATGTGGTCCCTCCATCGGGAGATACCGCGTTCCTTTCGAAGCCATTACCGCAGGAGCCAGCCAAAATTATCGATCTAAATTGTGATGACAGGATCAGTGGGAATACATGCTATGGTGCGTCGCTTGCCTTAAGAACTGCAATGTATGATCCGTGGCGCTCAGTGCTGTATACTCACGGAGCATAAATAGACAGCTTCGCTGGTCCGCCAACCCATGTTGGGCTTGGACCACCTGTTGCCACGACGTCAATCCGTGGTGGCGAGCGCGAAGTGCTGAGGCGGCTGAATGAATCCTGCCTGGACGGACCGCGTTGCCTCTTTCGTAAAACCCCAAACTAGTCCCGCCAAGTTTGATCTCCCGGAAACAACCTTGCTTTCTCCGTATTTCAAATTTGGATGCTTGGCGTAAATGTGCTTTATTTGACGTGTTCAGGATGTCATTGCTGAATGGAGACTCTTCTAACACACGATAAATATCCATGAGAGCAGAGGTTAAACTTTTTGCACATGGCTTTCTCAGGCGCGCCAAAGTAACATAGGATATTTATTTCCGAACCCGAGAATCTCCAAGGCCAGCTTTTCTTCAAGGTAATGTACTCTGCACTGATGTCGCACAGGGCCAGCATTTTGACCAGATGTATGGGAACTCGATTATCGGTGGGTGTCAACTTTTATCCCCCTTATGTATCAATACCATGGTCGATAATGTATCTTAGATATGTTAATTGGCACTTGCGGGTTCGTTTTTTCTTTTTTTTCTGCCAACCCCTGATCTCACACTATTTTATCTCAATCACAGAACCAGTACTTGCAGGACGGGACCAAAATAGTTCCGCGTCCTCCTGGAGACCCTGTTATTGAGGAATGGTTCTTAGCCTGGGTAATTTGCGCCACTGGAGTTACAAATCTCACGGCTAAGCACACGGTTGGTGTAGAAAGAGGGACGAACTGGTTTCCTTGTATCGATGCAATAATGCGGCAACTACGGCAGGAAGGCTGGGCCCATCACCTGGCAAGATATTCTGTAGCCGTGAATGGTGTGGCAACGAATGGACCAAATGTTGCCGCGTTAATTTCCGCTCCCATACTGTCAGTTTTTCCTTATGCGTAGACAATGTTAAGTCTCCTGGGAGCGCGGAGCCGAAGTCTTTGACGGTGAGTGGTCGATGGTGATCCCGAACGCTCCGATGTCTGAACTCAGAACGTAATATGCTCCCTAGAACGCCTGTTGGACTGGGACCCATGTTCCAATCCCGGTAATTGGATGTGTGAGTGGTTTCATGGACAGCCGTCACCCGGCGAACTCAGTGACGTGATGCCCTGCCAGGGCTATCTGCATCGGCGTTCAAGAACATGTTCTGTGAGTGCCCGCAACAAGTGGTAATTGGAAAATTGATAAACAGACGAAAAAAGACCGTGTCTACGGCGTCAAATCCTTCCCAATGAAATACGACAAAACAGGAAAGCTAGCTTGCGAAGTTCCCAGATAAAGTAAGAGTTTTCGTTGTGGCTTCTTACCCTACATTGCTTATTTTCACACATTATAAAGTACATCCACTATCCTCATCTGGCGCCCCTTGCCGTTCAAAATGAAGCAGGCTGCGTGATAGGCGAAGATTATCCGAAGCCTATGCTCGATGACAAAGTTGAGAAGGCTCGATGCATGCAAAAGATGAAAGCAGAATACTCCCTCAAACTGTATGGATCTGATGAGCAAGTGATCAATGGAACAGCTAGCGGGCTGTTGTCAGGGATATTGAAGGAGGAGGAGGGTAAGCAGAAGCCAAAGGAAGGGCACGGCGGTGGTGGTGATAAAATCAAAACCGGTGCGTCTAATAGCAAGAGCGTCGGCGCGGGAAGCCTAGATGTTTACATCACCAAGAAGGAGAAGAGGCAATTTTAGAAAGAGATATGTTTAGATTTTCGCCCACGAGCTTGACATATCGTCCGAAATCCGCTATCTCCTACATAAAACCCTGGTAATTACGTCAGCAAATAAGCCAGCACCCGTTTCGGTTGGCTTTTCACTCTACTCACCCGCCAACGTTTGTGCGCAATGCCAGACCCACCCCCTTCCAGGCCACCTACAACCGCCTCCAACGAGCCAAAGTCCCGGGGGGCGAACAGATCAACAAAAGTTGCTGGAAAACTAAAAGTCCTACCAGAACAGCCTGACCACCTTCCCGTACTTGGGAACCAGATCCCTGTCGGTGGACCGCCGAGAGATAATGCCGATAGCACAGGGACAACGGGGGACAGCGATGATGGTGATGTAGAAGATGACGAGGTGGAGGACGATGTCGAGGTCGGTTGGGTCCCATGTGTTCTCTAACCCCCGTCTGGCCCCTTGTTCATCCTAGCATTTAGGTTTACAATCAATTGTCGCTTATACCTGATGGGACAGCGCGGAGGGATGCGCTTAAGCTAACAAAAAAGAAAGCAAAGTCTCTGCCGCGGGTGACCGCATATGCAACAGCAAGGTAACAAGAACATTATAACAATTCACCTCTTTCCCCCTTAAGAATCTGACTTCTTCGTGTTGCCTTGCAAGTTCGTACCGCATGGATGACCTTATGAAATTTTTCAATGCGAGAAAGACTGCGTATCATACCAATGCGAAATTAATCGACGAAGTAATCTACACGCCGTATGGGTACGATCCTCCCCCGAATTCTCAAGATGTTCGGCAATCTCGCCCCGATGCTTACTCGGCAACGGGAGACCTGCTGGGAATCCCAGAGCTGAGGGAAGAAGTCACAGGGGGTGACGATGCTCACGTACACAAGAGGAAGAGAAGCAAGTTCGACACGACTGCCACGGAGGCGGAGATATTCATGTTCGAGTACGGGACGGTCGTGATTTGGGGTATGACGGAGCCACAGGAGAGGCGGTTTCTGTCTTCAATGTAGGTCAAAGTCCTTCATCCTAGACCTGAGAGGGTCTCAAACCCAATCTATCAACCAGAAAGCGGTTCGAGATTGAGAAACTAGGTTCGTAACCCCCCTTTCGGGTTTCCTGCCTCGCTACTCACTAATATATATCTTATATAGCCCCCGACGCTGTTGAAATGGAAGACCTTAACTATTACTATGCAAATTATAGCAGGTAAGCCTTCTGGGCAACCCTCAGCATCGATGTTTGATTCACATCTTGGTCAGAATTTACAACGATGTAATTACACTTCGCAAGGGGTCCAGCTACATGTATGCACCGGAACCACGTTTATGCACCTTTTAATGACGCTCGGAATCCAGGACCAAATTGTCCCTATCTCACGCCTTGGCACAATCGGTGAAGATATCCCTGGTGCGCTTGATGCTTAATCTCCACCATGTGTACTCATCGACGCACTGCATCAGTTTGAAGACTTAATATCATCAACCATCGAAGAAACAAAAGACATCCCTGAGGTGATTAGCGAAACGGGGAAAATCGGCATGCCTCACAAAGGTATGACGACAAGTTTTGATCGCCTTCGACATCGCCGTGCTCATGTCTTTTTTGGAACAGAGATTATGCAACAAATAGGGCAGCTATTCCTATTGAGAACTAACATCAATTCTGTGGGCTCAGTTCTAGATTCTCCCGTAAGTTCACCGTCTATTCGATTTTGATTAGGCCAAACTCATTTTCTGACAGGAAGTTTTTTGGGTGTGTTGGATCTGAAGTCATGTGACCTACTGCTAACAATAAGATAGAGCTATCCAGACCTACAACCGCTCTACGATGCAGCGAGGAGCTATCTCGAGATTCCACAAAGGATCAATCTCTTGAACACCCGCGTTGAGGTAGCTGCCCGTTCTCTAATGGTTCGCAGTGGGCTGACGATCAACAGGTTCTTCAAGACATGCTGCAACTTCTAAAAGAATCTGTGTCCAGCAAACACGCTGAACGCCTCGAGCAGATTGTTATCGCACTGATTGGTATCGAAATTGGTGGGCTCCCTCTGTCATATTTTGGACTATCTTCCCTCGATTAATTCCACTTGCCCACCTTTCAGTTCTTGGAATCATAACCATTCTCGTCGATCTAATGTCGTAAGCTATGTCGCAAATGTATAATATATATACCCTTGTGTAATATCTACAATTGAGTCATTTGCCTACAGGTTGTTCTGCCACGGCCAGTTGCTGTCTCGCTCCCACACGCACACATTCACTGCTTATTTGTGGGCGGCGGTCCCACGTCATTTATTGGTGTGAACATTTTGAACGGCGTGGACCAGTTTTCAACTTCCGCCGCCTGGGTGTCGGCGGCGCGGAGGGCTCGCCAGTCCCCAGACCAGGAGTACAGGGCACCGGCTGACGGGAGAAGCCATGTCGTTATCGTCACCACTCACATGAATTTTCATGACCAAAAATCATACCAATCCATTGATCCTTGAGTACCTACATGTAATTTCCTCCGGCTACCCCCTCAAAAAAGTACCGATAACAATAGAGAAAAGAGGCATCAAGCATACTCGCTCCTATGGGCAACCCCCTAAACGTCAACGTGAAAACGTAAAGTAGGAGAGGGACCCAAACCCATAAGGTTATCGGTCCTTTCCTTCCTTAGTTGGACGAGATCCACCGTTTGCACTGCGAGCAGGTACACTCGGTTTTGTTTGTCTGAAGCACAAGAACTCAATCCCCGTTGCGCGGCGCGTTTCAGCCAGCGTCTTCTTCACCCCATCAAGATTGGCCTGCAAATTCTCGTCTCCAGGTCGACGCGCATAAGCTTGGGAAATTTTCGTGTACAGGTCGGAGAGGGTTTTAGCGGCGGGAGGCGTGACATATCGCCCCAACGTCTGGTGCATGAACTCGATTTCCAGCGTTGCCTAGTCGTTGGCAGTCAGTTCGGGGTCAAACGCAGCAACACACGAGAAACTGACTCGGAGCATGCCCCCCATACCAAAGCGCTTAACTTGACGGAAGCATTTCAACGCTTCGTCGGCAAGTTCCTCAACAAGGGCATTCAGCGATCGTTCCAACAATGGCTCAGCAGCATTACAGATCTGCGCGTGAACGCTGACTAGAAACATGAGGGCTTCGTACATATAGGGACGGATTTCTGGGAAACAGTTCTATAGCGGTGACCGCGGACATGTGTTTGGAAAGCTCACCAGTGGGTTGGGGGGTTTCATACCAATCCATTTGGCTGTCAAGAATGCCATTTCGCACTATATCGGTGACAGTCTTGGCCTTGGGTTTAATATAACCCTCAAAAAGTGCCTTGTCGAGTTCTTTCACGACGGTCATTAAGGTCTAATGGGGGGTCAATTCACATCAGAGTTGGACGTCCGACATGCAACGTGCCTGCCTTTCGTCTGCGATTGATACCCCAAAAGCGCTTTCTAATTGAGTAAGCATCCCAGGAATAACCGCTTTTGACAAGTGGTTGAAATTTGAGATCACCAGCAACATTCTCGTGTCCTGGGGGGGAAGGGAGATCAGAGTAGGCTGATCAGATCCTGGGCAGGACTCACGCTATCCATGAGGTCTAGTTCAAGGGTTTGGGGCTTTAAGGTGTCAGTCGTTTCCACAGAAGGAAGTTTTCCGGTGACGACCGGGGATTCATCAGAAGCGAGGAGAACCAACCCATCAAGAAAGGCGTAAAGGGAGTCCATGAAAGCTTTTGTAATTTTAGACATGAACGCCTGTGGAACTGGGTTTTGCTTTTGTGGTTTGGCCAAGGATGTAGCGGATAAGTCTACGCCACCAGCAATCTTGAAGGCGGCCGTGGTCAAGTGTTTCTGGAAGACCTGGATCTGTGATAGGTAATGGGTAGTGAATAGGTCCGTGGAGCTGGCCTGCCATGCCTCAACGTAGTAAAACCTTCCAGCATCTTAATTTAAAGTTATGAGAACTCATCAATTTTTTGTAAATGAACCAACCTTGAAGCCATGAAGCCATCAGAACATCTTCGAACCTCCATTTGGCACTTTCGAGGAGATTTTTCAAACTCGAAGTTGCCTCGTTGGATATTTCCATACCCTTGACATCATTCACACTTTCCTGCAACTCTCCCAGAATCATCATCAAATAGTGGGCCGTAGACAGGGAGTGTGAATTTGATGGGAGTAGGGATGGGCTGGCGGTGGTCGTTCCACCAGGGGAGGTCATGACGGCCATGTCGGACAAGTTAAAGAATTCTGAAATGAGTGATATGTACAATTTTATGATGTCTAAGGCCATCGTTCGGCACTGGCTTGGGCTTCGCCTATTCCCAGAGCTTGGTTGACTCTGTATCTAGATTCAGAAACACAATATGTCCACCTAGGGGTACAACGAACTTTTTTGAATTTACCATCCATAAAACTTTTCGAGATCTTCCAGAAACTCGGGAGAGATGACAACATAGATTCAGACACAGCCTTGGCCATGTGAAGGATAGCTTGCCAAGCTGGCTCTCCAGCCGACGCTGCTGTTTCAAGTGGCGTGGTTTCAGCGCATCTTTGATGTAGCCGAGTACCTGATTATCACACACCGATTACTGCTTCAGGTTGCTTGTGTTCCAGATGGATCAAAGATGACTGCAATTGTGCGGCTGCATCGGAATCGGTAACTCCACCTTGTGCCTTTTGAAGAATTGCTATGTAAAGGAAGATTAGTGAAGAACCTCGTATTGGGCGCTTGACATACCCTCTACCGATGTGACGGCCGCCCGATAAGATGTATTCATTTGGTTCAAGATGTGTTTATGTTGGCTGTCAAAATATGTCCAGATTGGGTCGTTGTTGGACTGTAGCTCGAGCAGAACCCTATGGAAGGAAGATGGTCAGATCTTGATCACGAAGATACTTGAATAATCACTCAATCGTCTTCTCTTGTTCTTCAACGCTTCGGGTTGGATCCTGAAGCTGAGAATAGAGAACGTTTCGCATTTCCGTCATTGCTTTTTCTACACTTCCCCAAACTTTATCGAGCACTCGCTTCTGCTGAAGTTCTGCGGCAGCAGAGGCAGGTGCGTCTTTCGTACTTCCGATAGGGAGTAGCTGACCAGGTCGAGATTCAAGGAGGTATTTTCCTTTCTTATAGTCACGCATGGCGACTTCGTATCGTCCCTGTTGTCAACCAACGTTAGCAAATGTGTGGCCATTTAAATGAGATGCGCACCGCTTCGATTGACTCAATTATAAAACTTGGTAAGTTAAAGAAGAATTTTGATCTCTCAAATACTCCGAGAGTTGTACGAAGCTTCTGGGCTTTCGCCGCATTCTCCAACACAGGGAGGAAGACTTGATCTGCCTTCTGAGCGGCCTCTGTCACGAAGTCAGTTCATTCGCCATAAATAAAGGTCCCAAACGTACGTTTCAGTTGGTCACGCAAGGGCTTTGAAGCATACTCGGTACCAGGAGCCAATAGTCCCTCCTTCATCTCTGCATGTAGGGCTATTGAAACACCTCAGTTGGGAACATTGAGGAGGACATGGGATCTTTTACCGTCGGTAGATGCCTTGACAGCCACGAAACGGTCAAAGTTATCCTCAACAAGGATTCGGATAGCTTCTGAGCGCGCTTCGATTGAGCTTTGCAGGTTCGCAATCCCAGCTGCAAGATCCTGGTATGTTGCGTTTGGATGAACCGCGGATAAAAAGGCTTTTGGGTCAAAGGTTTTTGATGTGAGGAGGACGGCAGCCTCTATGGAGGGAATTATTCAGTAAATTTGCCCAATCAATAATTCAGTATTTCCTACTTGATTCCATGTCCATTTCTTTCACGCTATCATAACATGAGCGCGTTTTCCTCAAACACAGATCGTGCTCACTTTATGTAGCTTCCCAACCCTAGAGGATCACCTTCCATGTCTCCACTCCCCGCTGGGCTCATCAGGGCACCAGCAACCGAGTGCTCCAGGTCATGGTCTACTTCTTCCCATTGTCTGCAATACTACTCGTCAGCGTAGCGTCGTAGCATGAGTGACCATGCATACGTGGGGTTCAATGAACTGATTGAATATGCCTTGAGTAACGCGGCTTCATCAATGTCAAGGTTCAACTTGGGCATGGAATTTCGTGTAATAGGTAAATGCCTCTCAGCGTTTCAGAGACCAGGTTTACAATTTTGTTGCTAGGTGCAGGCTTAAAGTACTGGGCGGTGTCAACGATAAGATGATACTGAGATCTAACAACTTGTATTTCAAGTAGCAATCTGTGGATATAGTTTGGACGTGTTATAATCACAAGGCACCTCCTCGAATAAGTACTCCTTATTATCCACAATATTTAACACATTAAATACTAGCATCACCTGCACGGTGTCCACAGCCGGAAGGCATTAGGGCCAAGACAAAGTGAAAACGAAGCGAATAGCACAGATCTCTAGGTGAGATTGAAAGTTACACTGTCAAAACCGTGTTGAACACGTAGTCCCATATTTTGCCTACAATATTGTTGATGAATGTGAAACAACCAGCTGCGTATACACTCACTGGTGACACCGAAACCTAATTCGTAGTTCTTATAGTGGTGGGCCAGGTGGTATTTCTTCAGCTCCCTGAGATATGCGGGCAGTCTTGTGTGATGTAGTCTGAGAAAAGGGTATTAAATTCAGTTTCATATAGACAGATGACATCTTACGCATAGTGCATACAATCATACAGGATATCTAGAAGGCCCCATCAGTATGGATATATTGTTCTGAGTACCAAGTTCCTCACAGAAAGTAAACGCCCCTGAGATGATTGCATTGGCGACAGCTACCGGAAATAGGACATATGCTAGCTGAGTGAAAGGGAATTGAAGTGCCATGAATAGGACAGGAGGCATGACCAGCCTCAAGCGATCCATAGGCAGGTAGTGATGTATGCCGTGTATGGTGAAATGAATCACAAGGAATGCCGGCCGATCAGGGAGCCAATTGTCGATATGGAAAAGGAAACGGTGCAATGTGTATTCCAGAATCGTCCAAATCAGATTACCCAGAATGAAACAGGGCAAGACCTTCATAACGGAATCCACAGGAACCATAGAAAGGGACGAAAGGGGAAGCGCCGGGTTGACAAAGAAGTCAGGTAGAGGCCCAGTGAATTGAAACATCGAACGGAGGAAGAGGTATACTGTGATAGGTGCCCAAAATACTGGCACCACATACCACACCGTTCGTGTGAGCATCTGAGATAGTTGATATTAGCTCTGATCGTGGATTGAGAAGACTTGCCAACCTCAAGGATGTCGGGGCCAAAAAGGCGCGGAGATTCGGGCAAATGACGTGGTTGATGAACTTGCTGAAGGTAGTACGATTTACTAGGAGCAAGTGAGATAATTATCCAAAGAGCATGTGCCTACGAACCTAAAATTGGCCTCCCACACTTGACGCAGTAAGGGCTTATTCAAATCAAGGAAATGGTTCCTTTCGTAATCCTGTACGGTATCAGTATCATCTGGATGGAAGTCATCGGTGGCCTCCCAATCTGCGACTGTGTCAGCAAGGTGTACAATGAGCCAGCAGAATAAGTCGAACTTTCGTCAATAATTGTTTCGGGTACTCCCAACCTTCCAAT
>JASFDG010000012.1:0-60981 GCA_036937095.1 Phaeolepiota aurea
ATATGAAGCAGCAGATGCCTGGGTTCACTGGGATAGTCTCGTATTCTCCTTTGTCATTTTGATAACATAACTTAGGACCCTTCACATCACAGTCATCAAGATAGGGTAGCATATACTTAGGGATTTCAGGACCAAGAATGAAGCAGACATCATCGTGGAAAATTGGCACTGAGTTTGCCCAACCTATTGGCAATGTGACTAGCCAATATGCCCCAAAGAGAGCTTGGAAGGTTGTGAAATCTCGCAAGGACTTGGCAATCAGGTGTTCATCATATCCCACAAAGAGGTCCAGTATCGCACCACAGGCATAACCTGCAAATGACTCGGTGAGGTGGTTAGAGAATAGGGTGACTCTGGAATGACGAATGGTAAAGTGATTTAGAGGTTTGAGCAAATGGACTATGTGGAGTTTGCCACTTTTCTTCAGGATGCAAAACCACTTTGAGTGATACGAGGAATTTGACAGCTCATAAACACCAGTTGCAATCTTTTTGCAAATGATCTTACATACTTCATCATAGATTCCTGGCAGGATTGGAATGTTGCACTCTATCCACAGGGTGTGGGGAATGAGGGGGAAATCCACTAGTAGGAAGAAATCCAGTTGGAAGCTGCCTCACTCTTTATCCTCCCATGTGAACCCTTTATTCTGTTTGCATATGAAATCATCCATCATTGTGAGCTTCTCAGGCCACATGAATTCTTCATGTGGCTTCTTCAACTCCACATGGCATTCTTCTGTGTAGTGACTGGTGGGGACAAATGGTGGTAGATTGGGATTGATGGGCAGCATTTTGGCTAAGGGGTCACCAGTAATCTTGCACTTGATGCAAAACTTTTCAGAAAGCTTGGCTGGGATAGCCTGGACCTTCTTCACTACTGGCTTATACTTTTTCTTGGTTTGTACCCCTTTTACAAGGCTGAAGGTTGGTTTGGAGTCAGGTTCTTCCTCTTCTAAGGGGACTGGAGCCCCTGTAGACAATGTGAATAGTGTGAACTGATAGTGCAGTAACTCAGCAGTGGTCAGGGTGTGAAATTGGGGGTCAGAACTGTCAGATGCGAAATACAAAGATAATGGGCATGGTGACTTATTGCAATTCGAAATGGGCAAAGTGGAGTAAATATTAGAGGCAAGGTATAGTATAGCTGGCAATGCATTTATATACAGATTATAATATGCCTCTTTGTCATCAGCAGAATCAAGGTTGGCATAGGTGGTGCAGGTAAGCAAGGACGTGACAGGGTCATATTCAAATTGTAAGGTGACTGCTTTCAATCCCTCTAGCGCCTCCTCAAGGGGGAATGAAAAGGACAGTGAGGTTGGCTACAATGAGGATAGATTAGTATTGTGGAAACCTGCCCAGTATTGGGGTCACAAATAGTAACTGTCTGGTCTTCATTCTAGTAGTTCTGTATAATAGACTTGGTAAGCACATCAAGTGGTCAGCCAAGTAGAATATCATATACCAGGTTGCAAATGACATGAATTTGCAGGAAGAGGGTTATTTCACTGAACAAACATGGTACATTGCGAGTGAGACCAAGCAAGGGGTCCAATTTGCCATTAGCCAATTGTATTTGCAGGATAATCAAGAGATCATACTGCAGCCTGAGACTGTGACATACTTTCTCTGACATCATGATGATCTGCAAGCCAGAGTCTATAATGGCCTCCACTTCTTGTTTCACATCTACCATAATGCTGATGGATTATAAAGCATGCAACTCCTTCATGACTACCAACTGCTGTGGAATGGATCCTTGAGGGACCAACTTCAGGTACACCTTGTAAGGGTTGGGAATTACTAGCAAGTACAGCAGGGGGTCCCTAAACAGTAAAGTGTCTTCCTCCATTTCTACTGTGAGTGTATTCATTGTGACTGGTATTTGCTTTGGGGTGATGGCATCATATATGTGATTGTGGACCTTGGGCAAGATCAAGAGCAGCTCTTCCTGGGATAAGGTGATGAAGGGCATCTTCAGGGATCATGTATATACCCCTTCTGCTAGCTTAGAGTCTATGATGGGGGTGACTGTCCTATATGCGACTGGGTTCTTATTCTTGTCTGCAGGGGCAGTAAGGTTGCAAGTAGTTGGTAGTGCATATCCTACTTCTGGCAAGTTCACAAATGGGTGAATTGGTAGCATTGCAGGGACTATGATTGCATAGTTGATGAGCTTATCTTTGATAGTAATAATAGCCCTATTGATAAACTGGCTTTATAGATACAGTATATCTACCCTACTCTCCTGAGCTATGAAAAAATTACTATTTGATATGGCTTAAGCTGTCTGAAATTGAGTTCAAATGTGGTTTAAATAGAACCAAACTGATTTAATAATGAAACTATCTCAAACTGAGTTTAAACTGAACCAAACTACTATAAATGGTTTCTATCAGTTTTGGTTTTGGTTTTAGAGATTTTGCAAGAAACCAAACCAAACCAAACTTCCCCAATACTAGTTAGGAATAGAACTAAGCCTAGTAAAGTTGGTCATTTTACAAGTAAAAAAAAAGCAGTATACAAAAAAAATTGAGCAGTTTATGAAGAAGACTTTAAGAAGTTCCCCATTGACATCTTAATGTACCCAGAAATGCTACATCCATACTGCATAATGTCAATATGTGGTGAGCCTCCAATAAATTCACTTACTCAAGTATCTGACAAGAACTTGGACATTATCCTGCCATAATTTATTCCCCACAGTTGCAGTTTGCAGTACTAGAGCAAAGCCAGCTGTGGACTCTAGCAGAGGTAGCCTACTATGCATATCACTGTACTAAGCATACAAATAGCAAGGATCCACACATTGGTCATAGAAGAATGTTCATTTGAACTTCATTGTCAAGGAGTTGGTACTGAGTCAAGAATTAAAAAATTGCACCTGGGGTTCCAATTTTTTTTTTAGAGGACTTTTGGTGAACCAACCAGCCAACATAATCAGGCACATGTCTATATTAGGAAATATGATGTTATTGCCATGCTACTTTCTCTCCTTGTCCTTTCTTTGATATTCTACAAGCCTTGCAAACCCAGTTTCTTGGTGCCTGCTCAAGTAAAACACATGCTAGATGATACTACAATAGTAAATATGAGTTGTTGAAGGACTATGCAGTGGAATAAAGTGATAACAGGCAAAGGCTCACCCATATAGTCTCATATCCATTGTATCTGCACTGAATTGCATTGCTCTGGATCTTGCTGTATTGGTTGTGCATTGACCATACTCAGCACTACTGTTGAACATGGTCATATAAAGCTAAGCAGTAAGCCATCTTTTATCTTTTTGCCATCCCTGTCTCTCTTAGCCTGTGTATCCTTACAGACCTTTGTGCCATAGTGGTTCTTTATGATGTTCTTGACACCTGTGGTCCCACATCTCCTCTTTGCACCACAGTCCAGACAGGTTATGTATCCTTCACTATCAATATGAATTACCAGTATTGCTACAGGCTATAAGTCAGAGGAAGTTACTTTTTGTGTGAGTAATCTGATATCCATATTGACTTCAAGACAACTTACCAGTCCTTCAGATGCTATCCTATCACAGTGTTTACCATAATGATGCAGCTTCTATGTTTTCTGGACCTGGATTATCATGATATGGAAGGTGTGATCTCCATCTAATCATTATCTTGATCTTATCTACAATGTCATTTTGCTTAATAATTCCTCTCTTTGTCTGCCTTGTGGTATGAAACACACTAGATACTTCTAATATTATGATCTATAGGCTTTCTGGAGATGTTTTGAGCCATTTTTACACCAAAAAATAGGTAGGTCAAAAAAAAATTTAGCAGCCTGACGGCTGAACCAACTACCCAGCCCCTGGTCTGGCATTCAGATCCCGGAACCCCCTTGTGCTGAGTGTGGTCAGACCATGAAATTTAGAGTTGGATCCGCATATTTGGTCATGTACCCTGCGTGAACTGTATACAGTATTCATATACTGTATATTTACCCTATACTGCACTTTCAAGCCCAGGAGCTATACATATACATATACAGTACATATACAGTATTTACTGTATATAAATAGTAAATATATAGTACGGTTGGAGCCTTAATTGAGATGCTACAATGATCACAACATGATTGGTCCTTCTCATGTACACCATACTAGATCTCCTTCATCATGAAGCTTGCAATAACTGGTTGTAATGGGAGAGTTGGCAGATGTGTGGTATCCCTTGCCCTCGCTCAGGGCCATGAAGTCGTTGGCATCGATTACAACTCCCAACCAAGTGTTGATTTCCTCAAAAATCCCCTTTTCACCTTCGAGAAGGCAGATTTGAGGGATTACGCAACAACCCTGCAATATCTACAAGGATGCCAAGGCGTAATCCACCTGGCGGGCTACCCCAATCCGGGCGACCACAAGGTTGCTGTCCACAACACGTAGCAGCCATCTCATCGTTCTCACAATCAATGTAATTCTGAATTGGTCTATTGCAGAAACGTGGTTCTATCATGGAATGTCCTCCGTGCATGTGCAGAGGTACGAGGACATGTCTGAGCATGGAAATCCGTGGCTGAAATCATCAGCTCAACATCGAACGCATTGCTCAAGCTTCCTCAGTAAACGTAATCACGATGGTGTACAGCCAGGCACCCCAATTCGAATATTTCCCAATTGATGAGTTACATCCCTGTGGACCGGACGAGCCTTATGGGCTTTCTAAAGTGTATGTAACTCTTGCACGCAGAGTTCCGATTCATTCATTCAACCATCTCTTTCAGGATCGCTGAACTGCAGGCGGACACCATCAACAAGCGACATCCGTCAATTCGGATTGCTAGCATCCGACTTCATTGGTCAATTCCAGATCGGGGTTTCGCAAGAAGGCAAGAGGCTGCAAGAGCAAAGAACGACTTGTGGGGTTATGTCCAGGAAGATTCTGCGGCCAAGGCATTCCTTTTGGCAGTGACGGACGAGTCAGGAAGGTGGTCTGGGCACGAGGCTTTCTTTATCGTGGCCCCAGTCACTGCCTTTGACGAAGATACAATGAAATTGAAGGAAGCCTATTGGCCAGATGTCCCAATCAAGGCTGGCAAAGATCTTGTGGGCAGAAGGGGTTTTTTCAGTTGTGAGAAGGCAGAGCGGTTGTTGGGATGGGTACATGAAGAAGTTTTGGAGTAGGTCTGACAGAAGGGAACCTGCTACAGCTCTCGCCCGATTTGAATGAGTTCACGGTCGCCCATGGTTAGCAAGCCCGGAACCAAGTAATTCAGGATGGGTGTAGAAACGTCTGAAGCTGTTCTCGATGTTAATTTCAAGTTGATTGGTTCGGGGAAACGTCATACGTATTCCTCGTAATGGTGGAGAACTTCACGAAGTTGTTTCCTCGAGATCTCCGCTCGGTATAGTATTTCGTCATCCGATTTCTTGCCGTCGAAATACTGATTAATTCTGGATTATTCTAATCAATTCGAGGCGGGTCAGAAACTTGGCATAGTTACTTACAATTGGAACCTGTGGGCAATATGACTCTCTTTCCCATCTGACATTGCAGCGAGCCAGCGACGTTGCAAGGGCGTCGCTTTTCCAGGGTCATCAATCATGGTTGGCCATGGGCTATCTTCTGATGTGTCCCATCCAGAATCCTCCTCGTCGAGTTCTGAGTTACTATCCGAACCGTCGTCGTCGTCGTCGTCGTCGTCGAATCTGAAATGGCGGTGGCTGTTGTCCTCGTCATCGTCAGTGAAGAGCTCGCTCATTTCGCTTTTCCCAGATTCATTCGAACGTCCGCGCCGCGCATAACGTCGTGCCGTCTTTGGGGATAAAGGTAACCATGTCATGCCAGACCGTATCGAACCCGATTTCAGTCTGCCATTCGTCGATAGCTCGTCCTGGTCACCCGCCGTTGTGCTACCGCGTCGCAACTTATTGACACGCGCATGCTCCCTTTGCAGCCGCACCTTCAACTTGATTTCTCTCGTCGCAACAATGCGGATGTGAAGGTGGAGAGTAACCAGCATATCTCGCTTCAGCATCCAAAGGACAACCTCATGGTATAGCGAGATGTGCTCCTTTGATTTGACCACAGACGCGAAGAAATGATTGTCAGTCTGTCTTGAACTCGCCATTGATATTGTTGACAAAATCCGAGGCAGTGGAGGAATAATCGGGCTTGTAAAATGAGCTTCAAACTCAGCCGTAAGAATCGAGAGCCTGCATAACGTTAGCTTCAACATATACATGAACTATCATATCACATACGGACGTTCAAACCTGGACGGAAGCGTGAACACGGTCCTCAGCCCAGCATGTACAAGATCGACGACCTTAGCTCTGCGATGGTGAACCAGCCAACAAACAGTTGGATAGATCTGCGATTCTAAATCCCAATCCAGCAGGCTAGCCATGTCGGCTAATCTAAATATGCTCACATGAGAGTACGCAAAATGAGCATGAGGTAGCGTACGAAAGAGTGACAGAAGCCGTTTCCAGGAAACGGATCAAACCTTCCGCAATAAGTTTATCCTCGCCATTGAAATAAGGACCCCTTAAGTTCATGCGTGAATCTAAGTCACTTCGACCATCAAGCAGCAAAAGACTTTTCCAAGGCACCAAGGTTGGCAATCTCCAACCCACACTCATTTCCGGGCCCCAGCTTTGTGAATCATCGTCGTCAGGATTGTTCATACAGTCGAAGTCATGTTCGCCTTCGCTATGAAGCAGCATGTCCAGGTGTGGAGGAAGTTGCAATTCGAGTGGAAGATCGTGTATCGTCGTGTATGCAATTGACGAGGTTTTAATGGCCTCGTAGATCACTTTTATAGAGGATGCTATGGAAGACATTGCTAAGGCCTGATTTTCAAAAGATGAGAATGGTTCACCTATGAGATATAATAAGGACATGGGATAAAAAGTAAGGTCCATGCACTGACCCTTGGATACACAAGTATCTTTCAACGTGCCAAGCATATCGCATTCCATTTCCACGAAATTCGAGATGACTTGTTCTTGGAATAGTACAGCGGTAACCGTGAAAGCAATTTGCTCGTAGATTATCTCGAAATATTTAGAGACATTGCCTGACGCTGATGATGATGGGTCTGGCAGATCAAGGACGATGACAAAATGGAAAGTGTCAAGCCATGCACTTTTCGAAGTGGTTAATCCTTCGAGAGAAGCCATTTCAGGGCTGACCAACCTTCGCTCACCAATATGGGGCGAGTCTCCACGGTTGTTACCTCCCGCCTCCCTGCCTCTAGCACCAGGTTTCGTTTTTTCTGGTCTAAACGACCAACCCAATTTGGGATCACGACATACAGGATGTCCGACAAACGCCAGGTCATCGACGATGAGTTCGAATTTTTGATGACACATAGACTCATTAGGGCACAGGATACCTGCGAGGAATTCGGCATTAAATCCAAAGAGATGATCGTATTCATGGTGTATAGAGTTGGGCTCGATCTCTTGCGAGGGAGAACTTCTGCCAGATCCGGGATGAGAGGCTGGGTTATTAAAGGATTGAGCCCTATCTCTGCGATCCTCAGGACGTTGCCAGAGATACTCTGAACCATTTTCGAAGGTGCCATCGGGCTCCTTCATTTCATGAAGCCCGTTACGACCAGGTGGCCGAGAGGCCCTCCAAGGGTTGTCGAGTTGAGAAGGCCATGCACTGTCATCCAAATGGGCGCGAGAGAGACGAGGGGATGCAACAGGAGATGGGGGCCAGCGAAAGACGAGGCTGGAGCCCCCCGCCGAACGTGTGACCAACAGGATGGCAAGAAGGGTTTCTGCCATGAAGTTTTGTTCACAATTTATAAGTATGGGTTCACAGGAAACACAACAATCGTGACACCACGGAAGTTCATAGACATCACATACAAACAAGAAAAATACAAGGGCCTAAAGTTTAAACACCTCCAAATGCTACTACACCAGGCTAACTTTCATAGGAAGTTGAGGGCGCTCACCCTCCCCTTTTACTGTTGGAGTTGCAATCGCAGTCATTCTCCAGACAACGGCTTTGTCTGAATGGGCGAAGCGGAAACTTTTCAGCAAGGTGGCCAAAACTACCTCTGAAATGAACCAGTTAGTAAGGCGACGGGTTTCGCCAGGGATGTCCTAGTACGCACTCATTTCCAACTGCGAGAACTTGAAGCCACTGATAATAACCTTGTTATAACCAGATGGCAATGGCATAAGATAACTGCTCACATGCATGCTCTTCCACCGCCGAGGAATGTCATTCTAATGATATGATCAAGTACCGCAATCGTTCGTAAGGATATTGGTAGGCTTACAAATGCGAATAAATCCCTGGCAGGTGCGCGTTGATCACAGACTCAGGCAATGGTGACAACCACCGTTCAGGCTTCCACTCATAGGCGTCAGGTCCCCATAGGTCTGGGTTACGATTCGAAGCGATGGCGGATATGATAACATTTGTGTTATTTGGAACCAATATTTCACTCATTTTTCGACCATCAAGTCCTCGGACTGGGCGAGAGAGTGGTAGTATAACATCTTTTCTTGTCCTATTTCAGTGTTTAACGGAGAATCTAGGAGGTGGGGGAAAGTAACTTACGTTCTTTGCAACATGGCGACAGGAGGATAGCTGCGATATTTTTAGTCCTAAAATCGAAACACCAAATTTCTATAATACGCCTACAGTCTCAGTGTTTCCCGGCACACGCCATCCAAGTACGGGAGGGAAACCAGCGTGTCGTAGTCTAGTTCTTTCATATCGTTTTTCCGATAGGCACCGATGATTTCCTCGCGCAGTTTCTCTTGCACCTCTGGGTGCTTAGCGAGCTGGGACAAGATACGAGAGAGAGCTCCTGATGTCGTATCCATCGCGGCAAATGTTAATGTCCTTGTAAGTGGATGAAGTTTGGGTTCGCGGGGTAGGTGCTTCAAGGCTTACGACATCTGTCCCATCAGTTCATCGTCAGTTAACCGGTCTTCTACTGATGCATTCATGTTTGCCTTCACTGTTAGAGTATCATAAGTTAGCAATCGCAAGCCCCTGATAGAGACGCAGACATGAACGTACTTAGGATACTAATGACATCCTTTCCTTGGCCGATTTGTTTTGAGACAGCTTCGTCGCCCGTGGCCATGGCACGTCGTTTCGAATTAAGAATCTCCTTGGAAGTGTCATGGAGAACATCGACTATGTCGCGCATTTGATGAAGGGTCTTCCAAGGTAATAAATTGACGATGAGCCTGCGGAACCGTGGTGTCCCTATTTTGCTTGCCAAAGGCAGCAGGTAGGTGCGCACAAACAGAAGGCGATAGCTGAGAGGGCTAAGGTAATAATATGTCATAAGAAGCCTCAAACTTGGTTTTGTGCCAGGACGCACACAAGCATTTTGGCAGAGACGCTGTATGGGTGAGGGACGCCCTTCTCCTCTAAACTGTCAAATGACCACCCAAGACCGCTCTGGCCAATAAGTTCTAGAGCAGTCCGTGTCATCCAATGAAGCATGTCAAGCTGTAAGGTTATTGTTACATCATCATCATCATAAGATCATAGGATTCTGCTCGCCTCTTGTGGTCCCGCCTGAAGCTTGTTCGCGAGTGTATTGTGAAGCTGTGTATACGGGGTTTCAGCCAAAAAATTCTTCGCGATGCTTTACACCCATACTCTGCCGACAACATTCTGAAATACAATTACTAAAGTGGCACACATGAGGGGGAGAAAAACACCAAACGTCACTATGCCTCACTCATATGACGCATGTGGTTGATTGAAAATACTGGGTTGATTATTTTTCGCTGCTTCCTATGCTGATCCCCTGAAAATAATTCTTGGGAGGGCTTGAAATTTTAATATTAATGCTCACCCAATGTTGCTAAAAGGCCTTCGCCGAAGATCACGCGGTTACCACTGGGAAAGACATGAATGAATTGTTTATGATGCCTAAATAGAGAATGCTTGCCAAATGAAGGCCGAAGTCTCTTCATAGAGGTTTTGGTCCTAACAATAAGTTAGCCCGCCCCAGCCTTGAAAATTAGCCATTCAGTTGACCTTCACAATAATATGGTGCATAGCTTTGGGGTCAAAGACATATAATTGATTTTCCTATCTGCGGGTCAGCTCTGCAATCGGATTATGTGTCAAACGGCCCGCGTACACCAAGAAGGGCCTTGAATTTGATGACAGAGCCATCTGAGGTATTCGTTAGTCGCAAATCAACTGATACTGGCATTAAGGCTAACATGTTTCAGCAATCTCCTTATGAAAGTCCCAGCCATCGACGTGAAAGATCTGGCGAAAGTTGCCTTTTGGAAATGTTATGGTAAGAGCAACAATTTCTGGAGATAAAAGTCGTCCACCTTTCCAGATTGAGTTTGAGGGGGGTCCAGGGAGGTTGTCTAGACCTGATTTGACGATGCGTGGCCGTAATATGCGCCACAGACCCCAAGAGACTAGATACAATGTAACTGCTTTAAGAACAAGCAAAATCATGGATGATATGAAGGGAACGGGTAGTGAAAGAAATGGAAGGGTGGAGACAGCATGAGGCAGCGGTGCGGCATTTTATAGATCCATCAGGTGGGCAAGAAGCTTGTTCCTCTCCAAGCCGGGCTGGTGGCGAAAGACCCGAGCCCGATGACAAGCTCCTTTGTACGTTGGAGACAGCGGGTCCCACTATATTTATGATAAGCATTGGACATCTTCTTGCCCTCTTAGTGAAAACACCGCGGAATTGGGTGTCTGCACTGTCAGCTGGGATGACATCTAGCCTTTAAAAGCACCGCTCAAAGAAGGGTCTCTGGAGAGATCGGGGCGTGTTGGAATCTAAGAAGAGAAAGGAATAGGTTGGGAGCGTATTATGTACTCCCACATATCTTCTGATTTTAGAAGACATGTGTTCGGAGGGGGTACAGTGTGAGATCCATTTGCGAGCGCGAAAGAATTGCGGCTTGCTGTATTAAAAAGTGTCATTTCTCTAGCCCACTGGAGTCTGGAAGTAGAATGCTTCACCCATTTTCACGTCCTATGCGGTCTGGGCTTTGAAGGTGGTACTTGCGTATTTGCGAGCTTGATATTCCACATAGAGATATGTGTTGGCCTCTCGATATCTCGAACAGGGAATCCTAAGGCCAGCCCAAGTATTTGGTTGTCAATTGAACATCATCAAAGGCAGATGATAGAAGCGTAGTCCAAAGCATGCTACTGTCGCGACCAAGGCAGGGCAAAATTGCGCGGGAAATAGCTTGCCATATGGAGGGTAACCCGGTTCAGTGCTCCCTACGCTGTAAGGACGATGATCAGGTCAATGACGCTGACAAGTTCGAAGGCCACCATCCGACAGACATCGGGCAGGGATATCACAAGACCTCGTTCGCGGCAGTGTAAGAAGCAAGCTCTATGATGGGACATTCAATGAGGCCTGAGGAGGGAACTGGTATATTTGAAATATTCTGAGAACCAGGACTTCCTGGATAAGGTTTTCTCAAGCGGAATTTGAAACGGGATGGACGCCTGCGTTAGTATTTCTGGCAACCACTGGCATATTCATGGAAAGCATGTTCACAGGTCTCGTCGAGATACCCACCGGGATATCTATAGAGACAAGTCTCTCTCAACCTGTCGGATCTGGCCTGCAGAAACCTGGCAATAAACTCGCAATATGTCTTCATCCTTGGTCGTGGCTTGGGGGCCGAATGAACGATTCGTATGTCTTAAACCAAGGGTTTGTGCCTTCATGTGTTGATTTTTTGGGTTAAACCTGAAGCATCTTGCTGTCCTTGCTAAAACCTTTACGCGAAAACGGCTATCTTGTCCTTCGTTATAATGCTCGAGGCGTGGGTAGGTCGGGTGGCCGTCCTTCATTCAATGGGAGGGACTTGGAGGCAATAACACAATGGGCACTTTGTGAAATTCAGGATGTTCGTTCGATTGTGATAATTGTGAGGTTCCATTTTATCAGTTTTCGTAGTCATGGCGGACTGTGTTAATGAGATCGGGACACAAGGGATATTCCTATGGAGCCTTGACAGCCTCTCTCCATCCAGTGCTGCCTTCTCCACTCAAAACTGCACACATATTGCTATCATATCCTTTGGGGCCCCGAGGTTTGCTCACATTGTTCAATGGTGCAACTTATGCCATCAAACTCGTAGACCTGGTGCTTGACCATAACTCTAAAGTGCTCGTCGTATTCGGAGATCAGGATGAATTCACTGGAGTAGTAAAATACAGGGCCTGGAAACAAGAGCTGGAGAAGGATCTTACAAATGAGCCTTTTGACAGGGTCCAATTCGCAGAGATAGGGAACGCGTCTCATTTTTGGTTGGGTGAGGCGGGTCAGACCATGATTGGCGTAGTAGCGAAATGGGTACCTTGATCTCCTCTTTTCCACCCCTCCGTCCCTTGTGACATCTGCCATGGTGGGTGGTTCGATCAGAGATAAACGTAATAAGAGGGTGAATTCAGAGGCTCTTAAAGAAAATACGAGCTCTCAACAGCTTAGCCTTTTGAAGTCAAATTCACGGAAATGCTTCTTCAGAATCAAGATCTCCATCCTTGACATGTCTCGTCCATCCTGAGCTGAGACATCACGCAAGAAACCTTCAATTTCCTCTTCTGGCCATCGAGACACAGCAGCCAAGAATTGCTGATTTCGACACCCGAACGATAAGAATCGGGTAAGGAAGTGCCCCATCGGGGGCATGCATGACTGAAGGAAGGTTTTCACCTCCAGCACCTGACTCTCATTTGTCGGGAATTGCAGGTTTAAAGGCAGCACTGGCAGAGAAGAGGTGTCGGATGATGGGGTAATATACCGCTGAGATAGATGGTTGGGGTGATGGTGAATGAGGATGATATAACACTTGCCTGAGATGAAACTTGTCCCTGCGAACTTGAGTCCGTTGAGCTATCACGCGACGGGTCGGGGCTGTCGGTACTAATTGACCTGGTTTGGGCTTGCTTGAGACCCTTATAATAATGATACCTTCGGGAACCTTGTCGGCGCATTATATACGGTTTTATCGTCTTGAATATGACGTCGATCGATATATTTGGGTATCTGTTATGAAGCTGGTCGCCTTGTCATCCTGGAATTGGGGATGGAGCAGAGTACTTACGACCTCTGCCATGTGGTCAACGGTACAACGCTGCTGGCTGAAAGTCTTAGTGATATCCATATCAGTTTCTACCATGATCTTCAGAAGGCGCTGGCAGGGAGCCGGTTAGCACTGAGTGTTTCACAATGCAAGCGATCTGGAGATCCATACCTTCAATTCTTCAACGGACACCATTGCCTCAAATTTGAATGCCTTAGAAACTAGCTGGTTGTATGATTCCTATGCGCAATACATATGGCTGGAGCTGAGATCGGCTTGTCTGCATACACATACGCTGTTTGTGTCCTGAGGGGCCGCGCCATGGCCTATAAGCCTGTTAGATCCTGTTTGATGTGAGATCGTGGTGAAAACAAAGGTCATGGTGGGAGACTTGCTTGACTTAGGACCTATCCGGTATGAAGTGCGAGAGCGAATCATTTGGCGATATCTGGCTCACCTTTGCTCGCTGGCATAGTCAGAATAGGCAATAGGTAATGAGGCCTGAGGGTTGGGCCTCTGAGGCCTTGAGGCACAGGGGTACAAATTTATGTCATGATCAACTTCAAGCAGCCCGTTTTGTTAATAGCACGGACGTGACTGTTGGCTTCGAATTGTGGTGGGTAGAACGAAGGAATGGTTTAACGTATTTCTGTGGGAGAGAATGGCTTTTGGTGTCTGTAGTTACTGCAACAGGCGACTAAGGGTCCGACGCCTAGAGCGCAGGTTATAAAGGACAAGGTCGTCATCACCGTTGCCAAATCCAGCTTGCATCACTTTCCTTTCCACACTTCAAATTCTTAGCTTGATCTTCTTTTATCTTCTTCAACATCGTCTACCGCAGCGCTGGTTATTATAATTTTGCCATTCATTTATCCTCCTTCTTCACCCTAGCAACTTGAGGGTTACACCATTGGACAGATGTATGTCTCCTGTCCTCACCATAGCTACTTCGGTGACTCGATTGTCCATCTGGCGCTCACTAATAGCTTTCTGTATCCAGGCCTTTGCCAGACGAACGTCCTCGTCAGAGCGTTGCCAATTTGATCGGCCGATTTGAGAACCAGACCAAACGGCATTCAGCAAACGCTTCCACGCCGCCACGCAGCTTGAGCGTCGTCTCAAATACGACCGGAGACGATACAAAAGCAGAAACGAAGGAAGCACGTGAATGGCCTTCAAAGACCATCCCCCCTCCTGAAAAGCCCCGTGCTGTTCTACCGTCCTATCTCTCCCGACCCTCTTTAGCGACGTCACAGTCAACACTGTTAACAGGAAAGCTCAGCGTCGCAACAGAGACCTTGGTAGAGCCAGTAGCAAATTTCCCTGCTCCTTCTTCACAATCTGCAGTCGTTGAACTTCCTACCGTAGTTCCAGAGGACTTGGAGCCCCCTACACCTCACCAACAGCCAGACGACGATGACAACAGCAAGAAATTACCCGTGTCACCTCGTGTACCTTCGTCACCACCACAGAAAGTAGCAGGGTCAAGAAATGCCCCTCAAGCGCCCGCAAAACCTGCAGCCAAACCCCAGACAAGGCAGTCGTTAGCTCCAACAGCACAGCCGCTCAAGCCTCAGCACACAGGCCAATCCACTACATCCACGAGTTCTGTTAGAAAGCCATTCTCTAAACCTCCGAGCACACCATCGCGTGCCAAGACTCCATCGCGCATGTCAATTGCCAAATCGTCGCCAACTAATCGTCCAAAGACTCCATCTACCGGACTCTTTGCCCCCACTGCAGCCTCTCTCGCCAGGTCACGGAACGCACAACCACCTCTGCCCACACCTGTGAAAAAAACAACCTTAAGTAGCAGTTCGGCGGAGCGGTTGAGTAAGCCTACCGCTGCTTCGCTTTCGAAAGCACGTGCTCCTGTGGCAACCACTACTGGAACACCTCGTGGAGGCCCGGCGCGAGGGGCTGCGAAGCCTCGAGGTACATCTGCGTCGGCCAGGGCACCTAGGCTCTCAAGGACTGGATCTACCCCCCCTGCTACCGCTAGTGGGGTTGTTGGAATTGCGGCAGCCCTCGAGGCCGAGGATATACCAGACGAAGAGGAGATACCTGAGGACAGCATGCGATCATCCAAGCTGGATCTACAACCTCAGATACAGAATGGTTCCCAGGCAGACAATGGGGCAACCATGGCCAACGTGGACGACCAACCTAAGCTACGAATTGCAACACGAGCCGAATTTATCGAACTTGATGCAGAAGCTCCCAAGCCATCCTCGGTATTGGATGGTATTCTTATCCTCGGCGGACAAGCCCTGGTACAGGACCCATTGGTTCAACAACAAGTGGCTGAGGACTCCGATGCCACCGTCGCCGCCAGTGAGCCAGACTCAGCCATCTACCAACAATCAAAACTTGCAACAAAATATGTGGAAACCGCTGGTACGGGCCATGATATTGAAGATATTGTAAACCTTCTGGAGTCGACAACTATTCCCAAGCCACGACCCGAGAGCATATCAAGTGTTTCTACTCTCCCCGAGATAGTCCAGGAAATTCCTGATGAAGATTGAAACAGATTCCCTGCAGACTGGTCGTGCCGCTCGCCATTTACTTAGAGCCCTGTTGTGTGTTCCAATATACAGAGGACTCCCTGCACCGTTCTTTGTCCCCATCATTGGATTATTTAATTTTCACAGTTAGGGTATATATGCTCTTCTGATATATGCATACTTTCATCCTGATCCTTTTCAATTTGCCTACACTATTATCACCTTCCTTCTGTCACTAGGTTTCTATTTGCTGCTTTGTTCATAATTCGTCCATCTCAGTTTCATCCACCTTGTTCATTGCCCCATTATACAGAGCATTCCTAGCAAAATATCAATCATAAAAACCGCCCGAAGGCGATCATCAGTCGCTTCGGTTTGGGCCATCTGTGTGGTCATCAAACTGATTACGGGTGCATTAGGACGCGTCACGCATGCACACACGGATACACATTTCCTTCACCCGAACGCCCATGACATCCACCGCATCCACTTCAAAGCCGACAGAATCCACAAAAACAGTGGACCAGAAGAAGCAGGACGTAGTTCCCTCGCTTGGCGTCTTGGAGGAAGACGATGAATTTGAAGAATTTGCCGTCGCAGGTGCCGGACTTGCAACATTTTGTTCGTTTGGAAATCTAACAACGCATTCCATCTTAGACTGGGACGATTCAGCGACAGATCTAGCACATCTGTCTGGCTCGGCCCCTGGTGGAGCGAAGTCATCAGGCGATAAGCTATGGGAAGACAATTGGGACGACGATGATATTGAAGATGAATTCAGCGTGCAACTGCGGCAAGATGATCATTCTTTTCATCAATAACATTGGGTCCTTACCACTCTATGCTCAGGAATGAACTAGCGAAGAAAAAGGACGCCATGGAACATTGAAAAGCACATTGATCAGATTGTTACCCATCCAGAATCGGAAATAAATATATTTGAATTGTCATCAACGTGCAACTAGGCATAACCAGGGAAAGAGAAGAAGGAATATTCATTACTATCAATCCACAAGAAGTGGAGGAATGAAGTAGTCGCTGTAAGTATCGTCATCACCATCTTCACCAGTTCTCAAGCCTAGGCCTTTTCCTTCTCCTCGACGGAGGACTTCTCGGATTCCTCTTCTCCCAGACCCATTTGCGAAGTATCGTACCCATTTGCTTCAAGATATTCACGGAACTTTCCCCATTAACCGTTAGCACAAGGGCGTTGAAAGTGGCAGGTTACACACCAGACGATCCTCCTCTGCCATCCCATCGTGGGTAAGCGGCTTGATCAAGAAGAAAGTAATAATCGCGCTTAAAATCGCCAGCCCTTCAAATACTTCAGGGAACTTCGTTTGTGGGGTTTGACTACAAACTCACCACTACCAATGTAGAAAGGACCGGTGTTCCCCCTTATGCTGTCGGGACCTCCAAAGGCTGTTTGACAGTGAGTACCATACCAAAGGACCTCAACACATGGTAGTCATACCATCGATTATGGGCGGGAATACTAAATATAGGTTGAGTTCATTTCAAAGATTTGATGAGCGTACAACGGACTGACCCCACGTGCCAACGAAGGCACCAACTTTTCCAATAGCGGCGGCAATCCCATAAAACTGACCACGAATGGCCGTTGGGCTGGTCTTACTGGCCAAAAGACCAATGCAATTGCCAGGACCAAACTCCCCGAAAGTCAAAAAGATGCCATATACAACCTTGGACAATTGTCAGACAAGTTGTAGTACCTGGAGGTGGGGCTTAGGAAGCTACTGACCGCGAAGGCACCGACGTGCTTCGTGAGCGTCACGTAAAGGCCACTCATGATAAAGCCGATTACGGCCTGCAGCAGGAGGCCTGTGATCTACAACAGACGCAAATCATTCACTTGAGTAACATCAATACCCTGGGCAGGCCAACCATAGTATATTTTGGACCAAGATAATCAATGACGAAGGCGCCAACGAGTGTTCCTACTTCATGTTAGACGATGATATGTGGCCCGCATAGAAAGCATACCAGGCATGTAAAATAAGCTATCATAATGGTTTGTAAACTCACTGAACGTAAGGAGAGGAGACACTCACTTAATGACAACATTCCATCCAAGAACAATAACGAGATCGTCTGAGCCACCAGTGATGCTGTTTTTGTAATCAGGCTAAGCAAATATCACAATCATAGAAAGGCATACTTGTTTACAACAGTTGAAGAGTACAACCCAAACTGACCCCAAGACTTTCAAAATGTGATTACAACAATTGACAATGAATGCTTACAGGATACCTACAAAAGCCATTCATGAGAAGTCAGCAAAATTTTCAAGGCACTTACACAATGACGTCATAAAGAAACCTGGAAATTATTGAGCGCTGATTCGAAGGAGCAACCATGGGGATTTGCTTTACCAAACGGCAGAAAGTGCGAGCAGCGACCCCCAATACCGGCGAATGATCAATAGGTAGGGTACAGGCGCACGCTTCATGGAGTCCTTTCGGTAACGGACAGGTTCGTCCATATTTAATCGCCAAATGAACACTAATAAAGCTGGGACCACACCCAAGCCCAAAGACAGACGCCAGACGGCCCGTAGATGGTTATTGCCAAAGCTATTGAGCGTTTTTTAGTCGGTTCGTGATAGATGCAAAAAGACGAACATCCAAAATAAAACAAGAGGCACGAAAGAGGAAATGACAAAACCAAAGTCGATCATGCTGTCTAAACGGTGGTGCGTCAACACGCAAGTACAGATTCAAGGACTTCATCTTACTTGTTGCCAAAGCGAACCAGCGATGTTGTGCGTTCTTAGCGATTCCTGGCTCTTCCGACTGCTCAGAAGCAGAAACAGACCCGCAGGGATACTCTGCTCCGACCCCGATACCCAGGAGGAAACTGAGTGAACTGTGAGCATTCTCTTATAGCGCAGAGTAATGAAAGACCCGGCTGACCGCATCGCACTGAGCATACTCAAAAGGCCACCGATACTCCCGTTTGCTCCGGAGGAAGCTGCTGAGAGGCCAGAGAAAAGGGCAACAATTGCCGTGGCTGACATCTTGATTTCATGTTTTCAAGATAATCTTATTGCTTTCCAAAATTGGGCAGAACACACCATCCCAAATTTCCGACCGATTTTATCAGAGAGGTAGCCTATTTCCCCATGTCAAGTCATTCAAGCGTTAACGATTGAACAGTGGCGCACCAAAAAGAATCATCCCAACGACTGTTCCTGCAAAGCCAAGACTGCTTAGAGTCCTGCTGTAATTGTGACTCTTCAGGGTTGCAGAGCCATAGGTACGACCCAATACTGTAAAGAACACTGAGTGGGGCCACATGACGAAACAGGCCGGCACTCACGAGTATTGACTGCAAGTCGGCAAAATATTGTATGAGGCATTTATCTCGAATCCAGACATAGGCAAGACACTATACCATTTCCAATTACGCCGTTGGCATAACCTGTAGATCTTGGTTAGATCATTGGCGTGAACAACAAAGACATAGCCACCATCAGAGAAGAGGGCAGTCCCACAACTGAGGCATTTTTCGTTCATTCAACGAGTTTACGCTAAAAATAAAAAATAGACGCACGCAAAGATGAGCGAGACACTCTTGATACGCTCCTTGAGAGTTGGCGACATTTTAACCAGGTAAACGCGGGTCGTCAAGGAGTTACCAAAAGGATGTTATAGCAAGAAGTGGGGTGCTGCTCATGCTTCCTATCCTGGACTAAATAAGCACTTCTTTGCCTTCCATGGGATGAAAGTAGTAGGGAACGTTCATGCTGGTATCCCTCATGGAGATAGCGCGGGATGTGATCAAACACAGCTCTTGAGGATTTTAGGAGCAGGCCATTTTTTGCAATCCCACCATGCGAATTTTTCACGTGCGACCTCACTGCAAAACGGTGCAGGTTTCCTGGATCACACGTTCGAACCTATCATGTTTCAACGGCTCAACGCCCAATCTGAAAACCTCTTTCATGATGGCCCTTCGGCCTTCCGGTGAAGTCATTGCCATCAGCGTGGAACTCTGTTCAAGTGTACAACGTGGCAATGTTACATGGGGTTTTGGTGGAAATGGCCGAAACGACACAGCAAAGCATGCGTACCAGCCTGACGATTAAAACGTTATGCATTATGCGTTATTAGGGACGCTCTGGTCTCTTGGCGGGGGTTAAGCGCTAAGCGGTTGGTTTGCGTGCCACTTTCAGACTGTTACGCCACTGCTCCGCATGCATAAGTGGATGCTCAGAAGTTGCCCAGAAAGTCTGATGTGCGAGGAAACTGTTTCGGACCTCCCAGCGCGAGATCGTGTTGATTTGCAAGTTATGAACGTTCGACGAGATCATTCATACCCCCAAAAGTAAGAAGAGATGGAGGAAATCAACGCTCAGCGCTCAGCACTCACTCAGCGGTACATACAATACCCACCGTGCCCTGGCATGACCATCCTTAGGCGGCTTATCACCACGCTTCGTGGTGTACAATCATTTTCTAGCGGTTCTTTTCATCAATATGGAAATTTTCTCCATCTGGCTTCACCAAATCCATACTATCCATTAAAGCCCGGAGGTATTCATGGAGCTGCCTTTTCATGACACAGGGGCGGTCGAAGCAGAGAACCACACACGAGATACCGGCGTCCTCGAGGCACCCAAAATAGTAACTCCTATCGCGCCAATGAATGTTGAGCGCTGAGGTGCTTAGTGTCAGTATTTTTGGGATCGGGAACACACACGACCATCAACGTAGAATATTAATAGGCCAGTATATCTGGCACTGTCGAGACCTCCGAGTTGAAACGACCTTACCGACACCGAATCCCTCATAGGTAATTTTTTATATGACCGGTAGGTTATACAATAGAATCACAAAGCAAATTACTAGTCGAGTTAAAAGACGGAGGAATAAGCCTTCTTCACTTGTGCTTGAAGGGATATAAATGCGTAAGAAGAAAGCCAGGGTGACAGCCATTCTTTCCAGGTTTTCTCCGCCAAGTCAGAGGTCTCCTGAAGTACCGAAGTCTCTGATGTCGCCGGTTTGTAAAGGTAGATATTGAGCTCTGCGTGCGAGACGCTGTCGTCGATGAACGTCCCGCGGAAATATCCTGAGAGACTAAGATCAGCCAGCTTTACTTTCAGGAACGCAATGAAAAAACGTGCTTGGACTCCTGTAATACCACACCACCACCCCCTGCACGAAGTGTTCGAGTGCAGTGAGGTATCTTGAGAGTTCAGCGTCAACTTTCGGGCCAAACGATGGCAAGCGTGATTTGAGATCAAGATATTCCGATACCCTGTCATCAATCATTTTTGTGAGAATGTCGACAGCCGCTTGTAAATCAACGTTGCGTTCGATCATGATGCAGCACACTAGGTTTTGGTAATCGCCATCGGCCTGTTCTTTCTATGGGTGGAGGGTCAGTCAATGATATTCGGCAGCCGTGGCCTAGAATAGTCAAGATGAAAGCATACATTGAAAGAGCAGAGGTCCTGCTCGGCGTAATATGATCAGTCTCGGTACGCTGGCTCGGGAAGTGCCTTGGGTAAGTTGCTTACGTTTGGCCAGGTCATGATGTCGTTAGTGGCATCTGACATCTGGCGCACTATTGGGTCGTCGAATACAGTGTCTTGGAGGTCAATATCAAGGGAAAACGCAATCATTGCTGGGATAAAATCGGCCATCTATTCATTTAGGAAGTGTGTGGGCAAACCTTCAGCCATGGCAGCCCCTGTTGTCGCTCGTCGCATCCGAATAAATTCAGCGACAGACGGAATACGTTCGACCAAGCGATTGTGTGACTGTTTTACTAGTCCGCTACTCCAGAATTCGAAAGCACGAGCAAACCTAGATTTTCGTGAGCTTCAGGTGAGGTTGACCGCATAAATACTCGCCTCCGGCTTGTCACGGGGGTTGTAGTTGTCCGAATTTCTGTTAGAAGGCTGTTAAACAGCCAATCCCTTAGATGGGTGGGAATCACAAGAAGTCGTACACATACTCATATAGCATCGCGGCGTATGGATAACTTGGGCGAGTCGCATCCTCGTCGTAAAGGATAGGAATTGAAATATCTATTCCAGCTTGGAGGGCATCGGGTCTCAATTCACTCTCATCAGCAAAGTCATCCATCTTTGATCACTGGAGTCAACATCGTATCTCAGATTCTTGGCAATTACTGACAGAGAAAGCCCAGAAAGCGAAGGCCAAGCAGGTCCTTAAATGATGCAAATCTGCGTCGGGGAAGCTCAAGGCGGCGAAGAGGCCGAATTGTCCGCGATCCAGGAAGTCCAGTTTCCTTGTTTTGTCGTCAACTTCGAAGCTATTAGCCGTAAATTCGAGATAACATTATCGTTGAAGGCATTGTAGGAAACCTTTCGAACCACAATCTCATATCATGCTCGGCTTGCGCAATGCGTGGGTTGACCTTTAGTGCGAAGGCACGAGAGGTAATCGTTGTAAGGTTTCTGAGTCGAAACGTGGCAGAAAAGGGCAAGGGGAAATGCATGTTTCTGGGTGGAAAATGATGCTAAATCATTTGTCTTGCTAGTGAGGAACTAAATACCTAATCGCCTCGAGGTCCCTGCTCTGGTGAGAGATCTCTACACCCATTTTCAGCAAACAGCTAGCAATGGAGGGCGGTGTTTTGCTATATCTGGCTTGAAATCAGAGTCTTTATCCATCAGAAGGGACAGTGATTGCGCCTCAGCTTTTGCCGAAGTTGCACCACGAAATGTCGGCATTATAAAGTCATTCGAGGCCCTACTGAGAACAAGAAGGTTGAATAATCGCAATTTTGGTGTGTTGAATTCATGAAAGTAAGTTGCCATTCGGCCCTCGGGCAATACGACAGCTTACCTACAATTATTGAGTCTCCATAGCGCTACAGCGCTCAACTTGAGTTCACAAAGTTGGCATGAATTGGCAAAGATTGGCAAGTCCGGTGACGGAATCATCGCCATCACTAATGATGGGATTGATGGATACCTATGGGTGCCAAGAGCTCAGCGCTCAGCGCTCAGTTATTAATTAGTATTGAAGGTTTCAGGCGTTTCTTGGATTTATCGATCAGGAGGACACGACTTTGGAAACAACCATAGGATCCGCGTGATATCAGGCTGCACTCGGGTTATACCCAAAAAAAAAAGGGAAGGAAATAGAAGCTTGTTGCAAATCTCCACGTTTACACGATCTCTTTCTCATCCTTGACATTAATAGAAGATTTCTCCGAAGCTGGCTCCACCAAACCCATACTCGACGTGTCATACCCGTTTACCTCGAGGTATTCACGGAACTGTCTCTCAGTAAGCTCAGAGCGGTCAAGACATAAATTACTCACAAGACGGTCTTCTTCAATTAATCCATCGTGATCAAGGGGCTTGACAAAGAAGATAGTGATGAGAGCGCTCAAAATAGCGATTCCTGTTAGGTTGATGAATTGTGAGTTCCCAAGCGCTCCTCGTGAATAGGATTACACTGTACCACTTCCAACATAGAACGGGCCAGTATTGCCTCTGACACTATCAGCGCCTCCAAACGCTATTTTCCGTCTAAATAAACCTCATAAAACGATGGAAAGTGCGTTTACCAGCAATCATGGGGGGGAAGGCTGGCGTATAGAACGTTAACACGGCTAACCGCATGGAATTGATTTGATGCCACACACCCCAGGTACCAACAAAGGCGCCGACCTTACCGACTGCGGCGGCGACACCGTAGAATTGGCCTCGAATCGCCGTGGGGCTGGTTTTTCCAGCCAAAAGGCCAGTACAATTCCCTGGACCAAGCTCTCCGAAGGTCAAAAAGATGCCGTAGATGACAGCAAAGGCGCCGATATGCTTTGTCAGTGGGACATACAACCCACTCATAATAAATCCGACCAATGCTTGTAGGAGGAGACCCGTGATCTAGGGTAAAAGGCTTCAGTAAACCCTTCACAGAATATCATGACACTTCACCAAAGTATACTTTGGGCCAAGATAATCCACAATGAATGCGCCGAAGAAGGTTCCTTTGGGTAATAATTATAAAAGGCAGCGACCTCTCCGTCATATCGTTGACGCACCTGGCATATAAAACAAACTACATAGTATTTCAGGCAAACGGAGGAACATCGAGGAGAGAACAGGAGGCGCACTTTATAACCACATTCCATCCCAGAACCACGACAAGATCGTCTGAGCCACCAGTGATGCTATAATTTGGTTATTTTCTGTCAAAGCGAAGCGAAGACGGGTAAATCTTTACTTATTTATGACCGTCGATGAAAACAGCCCAAACTACCAGCCCATTGAGGTTTGCCCTTGTCCTTTGATGATAAAAAAACTTACGGGATATCTGCGAGTGATTGGGGATCAATAGGAAGTCGAGGGTGGTTATGTGAAGCCTCTTACACGATGAAATCATAAAGGAACCTGGAAAACAGGTGAACTTGGACCCGCGCAATGAGCCTGACCGTAACTTACCATATGGCGGAGATAGCTGCCAGCGATTTACCATAGCGGCGAAGCACTAACATGTATGGCACGCGTGCATATTTCATTGAATCTTTCTTGTAGCGTACAGGTTCATCCATGTTGAGCCGCCATATGAACACCAAGAGAGCTGGGATAACACCCAGACCCAGCGACAGTCGCCATACTGCCCGAAGATGGTTTTCGCCAAAGCTAATTATGCTCAACAATGCATTCTGGGATATGACAGAGGGAAACCCACATCCAGAATAACACAAGGGGAACGAAGGCAGCCACAACGAAACCAGCATCAATCATACAGTCTATGAGAGATTGAATGTAGTTAGATACCAGGCTGAAATGAGAAAAATAATATCTGCTTACTTGTTGCGAGAGCGAACCAGCGATGTTGAGCGTTTTTGGAAATGCCTGGTTCCTCAGACTGTTCGGAGGCGGCCACAGAACCACAGGGGTATTCTGCTCCGACCCCGATACCAAGAAGGAAGCTATTTCCGAGTTAAGTGGCCGAAAGGGTATTTTAAGGTGTAAAAAGTACCGCATGGCACTGAGCATGCTTAACAGGCCACCAATACTCCCATGTGCTCCGGAAGAGGCTGCAGAAAGACCTGAGAAAACAGCAACAATGCCGGTAGCAGCCATCTTGCGAAATTTGCGATCCGGGGTTGGCAGTTTGCGTGAGGAACAGTCGAGGTAGGTAACTCACCATTCCGAACTTCCTTCCTATTTTGTCGGATAAATATCCTTAGTACAGTATGGACCGATTATGAGTCGATGGTGAACAACAATATAATCTTGCCATATTCACCAAAGGTTAACATCCCCAACACCGTCCCTGCAAATCCAAGGCTGCTGAGAACCCTAGAATAGTTGTGTTTTGCCAGAGCAGCTGAGCCATATGTACGGCCAAGGACTATAAAGTAGACGTAAGTCTGCTTCAAGGGTATGGTGATGCGGACCGAGACTGACGAGTGTTTACTGCGACAAAGACTTGTATGAGGCATTTACGTCAGATATAGAAATAAGGGATCATACTAGTTCCAATCACACCATTGGCATAACCTGTAGATGGCAATGAGATGTTTTCGCTATTACACGAGGCGAAAGCCATAGCCACCATCAGAGAAGAGAGCAGTCCCACAGCTGAGGCATTTATTGTCAGGATATGCGTTTGAGCTGGAGCCAAAGATAGGCATACGCAAAAATGAGAGACACACTCCTGATACGCTCCTTGAGAGTTGGGGCCATTCCGACTCGACTAGTCGATATAAGTGGTTGATAGAGAGAACAACCGGGGCATTTATGATCGTGCTTCTTACTTTATAATAGTAATGAATATCCAACCTCATAAAATGATAATTGAGCAAATCTAGCACCACAAGGTCCAGATCTAGACAGCGCGAGAAATGTTGACCAAGAATACAGACTTTGTCGACTCTTTTACCCAGAATTTCCCATTACAATTCTTCTGAGGTCCATAAGGCAATCCCAGGTGGCGTGTGCCACGATTGAGCTCGCACGTTCGTCCCCTGGAGGCATGCAGAGTCATTATTGCTTCGCTCGACCATCCTATTTTTATGTATCTCAAGCGAGATGCATGTCGGTTGGACTTGCAAGTATCATGGGATCCATCATTTTCTCCAATGGGCAGCGGCGTAGGTGATAGCTTGGGGTTTATAATTGTTACAAGCATGGGTAGCGGGTGACTATTTGAGTAACCTGAGTTAAAGAGCATCCGATTGGCAACATGGACACTCTACCACAACGACATGTTCTGTTCTGTAAAGCTGGCCAGGCTATTGACGTGTCTGTGAGCAGACTTGAAGGGTATGTGCGTCCGGGGTGGTTGTTTATGGCCATCCCGCGCCGCTGATTTCATCCTTGTGGACCCAACGGGCCCTTCTTGCATGATGATGTCCAGACACGAATATATGATTGTTCAGGTAATTTTTTTCTTGTTACACAAAAACGAGGAGTTCCGTGCATATAGGCTCAAGAAAGCGTGTAACGCGGTGAACCAGGTAGATGGACTTGTCCGGCAACTTCCGTTGCCTGTGATATACCACATAACATGTGATTGCGTGACCACTAGTGATGTCCTGCGCGTTTGGGGGTGATCATATTGGGGAACCTCGTCTGCTCACATTCTGCAAAGGAATACCTCTTGGTCTTAACACTCATCTGATGGGCAAGACAATTCAGTCTGCAGGTTCCTCAAACAGCCTCACAGTTCGCGATAATCGGACAGGGAAGATTTATGATGTTCCGTGCGCCTCTTTATCCTGGGTACAGAATTCCAAATCTTACCAAACCTGCAGGATCATGGACAATAGCATTCCAGCAACTGTGTTCAAGGCCATGAAGGCCCAGCCGGCTTCTGGAGAGAGGGAGGAGAATGAGACAGACAAGGGGCTTCGCGTCGCAGACAAAGGTTTCTTGAATACAGCGGTCATTAGGAGCGAGATCACCTATATTGATGGCGAGGCCGGTGGTAAGCATAGCTCACTCTTCTTCAGCTTTACCATCTGAAGGGGGCCACGTCTTGTAGTTCTACGCTACAGGTATATTTCCGTCAAATGAGTTCAGCACATGGCCACTGCCTTATCAGCTTTGATAGAGGTTATCCCATAGAACAGTTGGCGATTCACTCTTCCCATTTGGAAACAGGTCGGTCTCGTGCCTATCCCTGAAGCTCGGACGTGTGGATAATTGTCAAACAGCATATTTATTGATCTACGGAGCGCTTCCAAGCAAGAAGCAATACGAAGAGTTTGAGGGCGAAGTCCTGCACCATGGCATAACTCATGCGGACGCCGAACAATTCTGTCGATCCTTCCGGTTTGAACCGCGCGCTATACAGAATCCCCGCTTCTGATACTCATCTATAGATATGATGCCCACCCTATGGCCATTTTAACCAGCGCTTTTGCTTATCTGGGATCATACTATGGAGAAGCCAATCCTTCTTTGCAAGGTATGTAGCATCAAGTTCTGCATTGCATTTCATCGGTATTACTCCTTTGCATAGGTCAGAGTCTGTTCACCAAAGGTGACGCGGCTTCTCTCGCCGTAATGGACAAGCAGATCTACAGGCTAATTGGAAAGGCGACAACTCTTGCTGCGTACGTTCCCCTCATCCTGACAACACCTTGAGGTTTTGACAAATTTCAGAATGGCGTACCGTGTTCGCCAAGGTCGCGAGTTCGTCACGCCGCCTACGGGGCTGAGCTATACCGGATCGTACGTGAAAAAAAAAAGATGACCTTTTTTCAATGCTAACTGGCCTTCTTCACCATCAGATTCTTGTACCAGATGGATCACCTCGGAGAAGATGATTACGTACCAAATCCAGTGCTTGAGAAGGCGTTGGACACCCTTTTCCTTCTTCATGCAGACCACGAATTGAATGCATCAGCTACAACAGTTTTGCAAACAGCAAGTTCTTTGGTTGATCCGTATTCTGCCATCGCGTGAGCTTCCTCTGGATGACCTTAATGTCGCTATAACCTTACCTTATTCCAGAGCGGGCTGCGCTTCATTATAGTAAGTGGCATTAATATTTCTATTGATAATGAATTTTGACGGCAAAGTGGGCCCTTACATGGTACGTCGAGACTAATTTTTTTTTTTTACCCGATATGCATGGTTCATTAGGCGGCGCAAACGAAGCCGTGATTCGTATGCTTATATCTATCGGAAAGTGAGTCTTCAACACGAATGCGTTTGAGATAGGAGATTGACCTCTATCTTAAAGACCCGCGAATGTGCCTGCGTTTATTGAGGCCGTAAAAAAGCGCGAAAAGGTTTTGTCCGGATTTGGGCATCGTGTATACAAAACAGTATTTTCATTCCCGATGATATATAGCGTTATCTGATAATGCAATCAGTCCGATCCTCGCTCGTTTATTGTTCGAAAAACTGCAGATGAAGTGTTTAAAATGTGAGGGTTGATTCAGGTGGAACTTTCAATCGCTGACCATTTTTCCAGCACGGGTAAAGATGAACTGCTAGAAACAGCAATGGCGCTACATGAGGCTGCCATGAAGGACGAGTACTTTATTTCACGGAAATTGGCACCGAATGTTGATTTTTGGTGCGTACTCCTGCTTATCTCGTAAGCTCGGTTTAACACCTTTACAGGAGGTGATGCAGCCTGAATATTTTGGAAATATTATCTGATGTGTCTATAAGTGGGCTCATTTATCGTGCAATGGGTAAGAACCCATGTCCGATTTCGCATGAGTTAATATCGCCATCGTAGGTTTTCCGTTAGATTTCTTCCCAGTCTTGTTTGCTGTGCCGCGTGTGGTCGGGTGGCTTGCGCACTGGCGGCAGGTAAAATTTTGCAAAAATAGACTACATGAGTTACTGATGCACAATTGATCGTAGATGATGCTGCAAGAAGGGGGGGTAAAGATCTGGCGTCCGCGGCAAGTACGCAGCCTCATATGAAGGTTTCATAACGAGTCATGTTGATCTGATCACAATGAACAGATTTTTGTCGGGGCAGGTAAGCGCGATTATGTCCCAATAGCGGCGCGGGTTGGAGTTGAAGGCCCAAAGCAAACACCTTCAGTCATTGTGCACTCTGGGTGAGTGTCGTGCCTGGCGGTGGGCATGGCAACGAGGCTGGATTGGCTGACTGACTGGATGATTCCGCTAGGATAACGAAGAGGACGAGGCTAGCATCCTTCAAAGGGAAGACGAGTTCGAAGTTGTAGTAGGATGGTGGATCCGGAAGGTGATGGGGAATTTTACTGATTGTGCATGTATTTCGACAGGGAAGGGGTGCCAAGAAAATAATTATTGTGTGCGGACTTGGTATTTTGGTGTGTTTGTTTCATTGCCCGAACTGATGCCTTGTAAAAATTGGTTTTCTATTTCCTCATTCTTCCTCCCTCCTCGTTTCCCTCGCGTGTTCTCATTTCCCCCTTATAACGCCTCTCCCCTCTCTTTCCGATCTTTGAAAAATGTTCTCCACACTCTTTACAGTCGCTCTCTTTTTCGCCCCTGTCCTCCAAGGTGTCCTCGCAGACTTTGCTGTTAATAACCCCGACTTCGTTCAGGTACTTTTTTCCTTTCGCAATCGCTACCAGGCGTCTCTGAACTTGATTTCCTAGTGCGAAACAGTACGTATCTCATGGCAAGACACCAAAGCGGATTCTTACAGCGTCCTCATCGTCGATGCTGACCACCCCTGTGATGAACCTATGTAAGCCTGGTCGCGTCGTAACCTAACAACAGCCTTCAGACCTTCGCGCATTCACAGTGTCGATGTTGGTGATTTCAAAACGACCTTCGTTGACTTCAAAACTACAATCCCTGCTGGCAAGAGAGTCATCGTATCCATCGAAGACTCAGCCTCAGATGAGGCTTGGAGTCAGGAGGTATGTCTTCAGCATTTTATGAATGAAATATGGTCTCAGAGCGTGGCTCCCCCTATTCTAGATCACTGTTGGTGCAAGCAACGATGGCAGCTGCATGAAACCGTCTCCTTCCTCATCATCGTCTTCCGCAACTACGTAAGTCCAGCATTTGGTTCACCTCGGTCTCTCTAATGCCCTTCTCCAGCCTCTCTGTAAACAATACCCCAACCACCTCGACTGTCTCCGGCTCATCTGTATCGATCGTACCCGTTGGAGCCGCAAACGCTGGCACCAACCCCTTTAGCAACGGCGCACCTAACATGCACCAACTCAATTTCCCTGTCATGGTCTTCAGTGCGCTCGCAGCCGCTGCCGTGCTAGTGCTCTGATTTCGCGATACCCCTATTCTTTATCGGGCGATACCACTTATCCGCCGCAGTGACCCGGTGCACATCGCCCGATGGTGGTTAAGGATTGTGGTTCACCTCTTTTGTTTTGAAACTTTCTTCTCTTTCTATATGACGGTGCGAAGTTGGTGCTTTTGATGCTGGGACATGGGGGCCAAGTCGCTGGGGTGCCGATCTAGATTTAAACTACATCAGGGAATTTGGGGGTCCTCGATTGCCGTGCTCGACTTTAATGTCTCTTCGCATCGAGCTGGATGACCTCGGGATCACTGATATATACCTCTTACTACGATGCCAATAATCGGTGTCATTGTTGTTGTTGAAGATTTATCATTTATTTAAGCATATGTATCTCGCGTTTGCCAGTCTGCGTTTGGGAGGCTTCTTGAAAGGATCACTGGCACCTTCAATTGATCCATTCAGCAATGTCAACTTCTGACTGGCATACTTTGTGAGTCACTAGAACTTAAAGCTAATGCGGAGAATACGACTAATGGATGGCAAAGAACCATTCAAGTGCCGTTTGCATCCCCACACCATGCCATGCTGGCGAAGCGAGTCATCGAAGTTGATACAGAGCTGTCTCCTCGTGCGGTGAAGCGCACGCTGATCGTCGAGGGTGATAAACTTATTGCGTACGCTTATCCTTGGCATCTCTTTGAGGATCGCGCCCTAAAGAGGGTTATTTTTTTTCGACCCCATTTTTTGCTCTTAACCTGCAGGACATTCAACACGTTGACCATTCGCCTCGCACGCCTTACGTTGAATGGCTTTTTGGAGAACGTAGAGTTGGTAGTGCGGACCCTCGAACAATATGGGGAAGATGCGGCGAATGGACGGCAAGCCGCATCCTCGAGTTGATAAGATTCAAGCCATCAATAGAACATAATACAAAATGTTGCTAGGACTGTGTCCAATGGTGTACTAATTGTGATTTCATAAACAGTTCAGGTCGGTGCCCCCTCATGCAGGCGGTAAAACAGCTTTCACTCATCCTAGGCATCCTCCTCGCCGCCAGCCTTCTTGGCCTTCTTTTTGCTCTTTTTACTTTCTCGCAAGTTACGGCTCAATAACCCCTTGAGCTCCTCATCTTCTAATTCCTTATCCGTCTTGACGAGCTCTGGTGTAAACCACACAGGGGGGTGGGTAATCAGCGACGGACCTCCAGGAAGCAATGCGATGGTGAAATGGAACCCGGCCACGAAAGTGTTGGCAGGAGTATATCTATGCACGAGGCCCAATTAGCATGCTCTCACATGGAGAGATGAAAAAGCCACGGACATCACTTCGTAAGGCTTGACTAGGCTATGCTGTACAGCTTCTTGCAAACCCATACGAGAGCGCTTCTCGTCTTCCAGTGTCCGGATATTGAAAGGGAATGCGCCTGCTTTCTTCTGGACCTCTGAGAACACGGCACGCGAATTCTTCATTTTAAGTTGGTAAGTTACTGACGAGTCCCTTTGGTAAATCGTCGTCCGTGATTCTTCCAAGCGGGCCTGGTCCAACTGTTCAGGGCCATGCCGCTTGATGGTGAGAGGAACTGGCTTACTTTCCCATCTTCATTTGAGGCAATCAACACATCAATGCCATATACCTCACCCTCGGCAAATGTCGCTGATTCGAAGTCGCGTTTTTGCTGCTCACTGGGGTTCAGGATGACACGCTTTTTTCCATCAATGACGTTTTGGGTCTGTTGGCATGAAAGCATGCCTGTGCGGAATTTTTTTCATATAAACGGGTGAGATCGGCATGTCTTTTGCAAGCAACGTACCCTCAACAGGTTTACAGCCCCATGCATTTGCGGCGCGTCCAACGATCTCCGTGACGGCCCAGTTTTTGTTGCCAACCTTGACGGTGCGCATCGCCGCCTCCGTCGCAGTCCAAGCCGCCTTCAAGACATCGGCACGGCGTCCCGTAACGGGATTTTCTTTGCTAGCGCCGACCACAACTGTTTCGGCACTGATAGCAGCAAAGCCATCGATCTGAGCACCCAGTTGAACCTTCACAACATCATCCTTTGCAAACACTTGCAATGCCTGAGGATCGGACCTGTGATAAGATAAATAATTAAGATCGTTTCAGCCCACAGAGATGAAAAAATAAAATAAAACATTGATTGTGAAATGGAAACGCACGCTAATGGTGAAAAATGTGCGACGGCGTTGTTCACGGATACACATGTCGGGAAAGCGATGCCTGAGACGCGTATATCACAGAGTAAGAGGCAGCATAGGCGACTAAATTGTGGAAGGCGAGCGTACCCTTGTTGACTTTGACCCCTTTGACGGCCTTGTTATACACCGCTCCAGTGCCCTGTTCAATAAGCTTGTCGCCCTCGATGCACACATCGATCACTTTGGCGCCTTCGACGCAGAGCTCGAGAATTTTTTTAGTGACTTGATGGGCAATGTCCGCAGCGGTCTGCAGCGCGATTAGGGTTTTTATCTTTTTGTGGGGGAAGACCCTGACCTTGTACTTGGTCAGATCGGCCTCTGCAGTTGAGGCGTGCTTCTTGTCGATGGCCTCTGGCGCTGTGGGTTTCTCAGTATCGGACATCGCGTTATATATCCTGGCGAGATCGTGTGTTGGATGATAAGATGGGTTCCAAAAGGTTGACTAGTTCACCATGGCACCGTCCTTCCTTATTGGGAAGGCGTCTAAGTCTTGATTGAATTCTTATTATTATTGTACAACTACGGTCGCTTCGTATCAAGCAAGGCAGTATATCCACCTAACAGGCATTAAAGTCCCATGAACTGTAATTGTTCCCCCTGCTTCATTTTTTACAGATAAACCCCCGCAGCGACCTTGCCATATCCTCGGGACAGGATGGCTGTATCGTTGTCAGGTGATCTTTGCCATCCATCTTATCTCGCCATTGTGTCTGTGGAATATCGGCGGGCAAGGGCACCGCAAGTGTAAAAGTTGTGGGTTTGTGGAGCCGCATGCGGTCTACCATATCACTAAGAGGGAACGTGATGAAGAATACATGCACGGCAAATTCAAAGCCTTACCTTTCCCAACTATGCCATAGGACCTCAAAGTCACTTCGGCCCAAAAGTTCGCCATTGAGATCTTCTTGATCAGGCGGGGGTCGATGCAGAGGTTGGTTTGCAAACAGCTTATCATACTCACTTTGGAGCTCCTGTTTACATTCTCTTACCGTATTAACAGTCCTTGCCATGTGCATAGCCGCCCATTGATCTGGGACTGGTACGGCCATCGGTATCGAAGATCTACTGCTCATAGATTCTCTTGAAGCTGTAGATGTCCCTGACGAATATAAGTCGCCGTATGCACTCGGTATGATTCCACTATTTGGGGGAAGGTTGACCTTGAAATGTGGGAATGCTTGCACGTCACTGAACACTGAGTCGATGTACATAGGGAGAATAGAGAGCACGGCAGCGCAAATGAAGCGCTGGGCGAGCATCGAGTCCCAACATTTTTGTAATCGTCGATGGTCTTGAGGATGGATGGCGTAGGTGATTGATAATGATGATGCAGAAAGAGAAGTGCTCGAGGCGCTTGAACCACTTGCGACAGAGGTGGCTGAAGATGACTGAGACTTAGAAGGCCCAGAGCGCACAGAGGAGAAGAGGGAAGATATTGACGCGGAGAAGTCAGTTTTTGTGGGTGACCCAACGGCGAGGTCTGTGCAGGATAGGATGGACGCATTAGAAAATGTTGGTTCTCGTCTAAGGGAGTGTGGGAGGCAAAATGTGCCGCAGGGAAAAATGAGGTCTTCCTCGATGATCTAATTGTCTGTGATGTGACTGTTCGCTTATACAGACGTGGATATCACTAACCTCCAACACTCCTCCAAATTTCAACATACGCCAGACGTCCTATAAACACCATCAGTTATGTCGCGAAGGAGCAGCGAATTTATTCACAAGCAAGAGGTAGTGCCACTGTTGATTGCTTATCATGAGTGTGAGGATATAAAAAAGTGCAACTTTCTTTTCGAACCTCATCCTCGGGTACCCCAAGTGCAACTCGAGAGATGTGAATCAGATCAAAATGTTCAGGTGGGAACGGGATCCCATCCAAGCTGTGGTGAAAGATATGAGAATGTGTGTAGATTGCGCTTGTTCTACGCACAAATTACCATGAGCCCAATCAATGCGTTCCCCGATGTCGTCAAAGAAACCATAATGATCCTGTATCTCAGGTTGAACGTCAACTAGATCGAATCCTATCACCAAAGCCTCCTACAAAGCTGAATGAGTACGTTGAAGCTAGAAAGAGGTGTGAGAATCACCGGCCATTGTCTTGCTGCCGCGACTGTCCAGTGACCAGCACCACAGCCTATGTCGAGGATCCTTTCTGGGGGTAACACAAAGTTATTCATAGTCGCACCATTCCCATTATAACTGGTCATGAATAGTTGATCCCAGCCATCACTAAAAACCAACTTAGTTGGTTTTTGAGTGTATGTGAAATGTACCGCTCACTAATTTCGTGTGCCGTTCAGGGAATTTGCTGGATAAGGGGTTTCTCCTTTGGTGCGTCGGATGACCTTGTTTTTTAATTGCTCCTCGACACTAATCGTTGTGTCCAGAGGCATTCTAAAAGGTTCCTGTTAAGGATTGGGACAGAAATTTTGTGGTTCTGCGAAGGACTACCGAGCCAGACCATATTTGGTGTGATTCCAAGGTGGTTATGTTGCCCCGACTTTCTGGAACAGTATTAAGGAAAGGCAGGGCCCGTGGTGTATGTGAACGGATGCCTAGTAAATGATACGAAGCGTGACAGTGACCATCACAATAATCGCGTAATTTGGCCGCCCATTCATCTCACCCGATGTCCACCACAGTGTTTCTCCGCCGCGCAGCGGCAAGAGCTGTCTTTGTTACCCCTACAAAAATTGCATGCTCTAGGCCATATGCTACGCGGTCTGGACAGCCTGATCCGCAGCTCAATGGCTATCCTGAACTGCCCATGATTTCCCGTCAAACTCTCCCCGCAAAAGGCTGGCAAGATTCACTGCTCAGGCGTAACTTTGGTGACACAGTATGTCTCGGTGGATTGCCTGTTACATGTTGATACTCACTGCAGTCTAGCTACATGAGCAGGATGAATTGCTCTCGATGTGGGGTCCTGACCCGGCGCCCTTACCACCGCAGACCGCGCTGCGTCAATTCGCAATCGCCTTCACTGGATTTACGATCTTTGGGTTTATAGTCAAAGATTTCCTCGCCCCGCCGCCGCCTGCGGTACCCAGAATGTACCCGTTTGACGGGCTTGTGCGGGAGCTCGGTGGCTTGGGGGAGAATAAGGTATAGTTTCATTTCAATAAGGCGAGACCGGCCCGTTGTGAAGCTTTTATATTTAGGCAAGGACAGAAAGTACTATTGGTGAAGACGAGTAGCGCACCTGTACTCGATTTCGAGTTGGGATCCACTGGGAACGACCATCTTGAATCATTGTTCTTATCCCACTCTAGAGTTCCCATTGCTTATCATCTCAGTTTCATTTGCATTACATGTGGTTCTTCAACTTGTATAAAGCATTTGAGGCCTGAGGCCTGTGGCTTTGCCCTGCATTGCCCTGGCCATGATTACACTGAAACGTTGCTTAAGAAATGGGTCAAACGCCGCCCGCAAAGAATGGTCTTGTGCATAGGGTATCGGATATTCTGGAGTACTTATGTGACTTCTCATGTGGCCCTATCGGGAGATCCGTGTACGGGTCCGCATGGGTGTCTGATTAGACCGTCGGAAGGACAAAGTCATGTAGCCTGCAGAGCAGAAACGCTGAATGATGTCGAGCGCCTTTTTTTTTACTTTTCGATTCTGCATTGCTTGCGGGTGGCTCAGGTAATGAAACGAACGTTGAGCGCTTGCTTGCTTCAGGAGAGAAATCAAGGATCAACTTGAAGGAAGAACGTTTGAGTTTTGATTCCCATGATCTCTTTTCAGTGGTAGGCCCTCTCATGTCAGCACAATCTCCTCTTCCTCACACCCCTCCACCACACCAGAACCAGAACAGGCGCCCTGCATTTGTGCCTCCTCCCCGTTTCCAGCAGTTGAAAGCCGCAGACCAATTCCAGCATTCGCAGAGCCAGCTTAGATATTCATTCACAGAAGGCAGCTCAGAGCCGGTTGTAGCCATGGCGCCCGTTCCAGCACCTCAGAGACATGCGATTCCGCACCAGAATCATTCCCGTTCATCATCGTTTTTTTCCTTTCGTAATAGACACAACACTGATCCACCGCCTGATGCGCAGACAAACACTGCCCATCAGAGTCCCCCAACCTCTTTCCAGTCTGCTCCTGCTGCTGCAACTAACGCTTCGAACACAGCGACTGCTTCACCACAGATGCAGCAGCAGCGTCCATCTCCTCCTCAGCAGACCCCTCCAAATCCACAACCTCCAACTACACAACCACTAGGCCGCTCTAGTTCTCAATCACAATCCGCACCACCTCCGCTTCATCCAGAGATACGCTCCGTTGTGCAACTCACAGTAGCTCATGCGCATAAAATTTACTTCTCTGGACCCCTCGTCAGGCGGATAGAACGTCAGCCTGACGGGCAGCGCCCGAGCAAGGATGAAGGTTGGACTGAAGTTTGGGCACAGCTTGGTGGAACAACGCTGAGTGTTTGGGACATGAAGGAGATCCAGGAGGCGAGCAAGCAAGGGAAAGAGGTTCCTCCTAACTATGTTAATGTGACCGACGCCGTATGTTCTTTCATTCCGTTATGATGAGGACAGGTGCTCAAGCGCGTATAGTTTGTTCAAGTACTTGGGTCTGTGACAGTGCCAGCGACCACCAATTCCCCTTCCAAACGCTACACTAACGTCCTCACTCTCAATACTGCTGGTTCAAACCTTCTTCTCTTCTCGTGTCCATCGACTGCAGCCCTTATATCCTGGGCCGCAGCGCTGCGACTTTCAGCATGGGAGAAATCGCGTCTGGAAGAGATCTATACTGCCCATCTCATTAGGATAACGATCAGTGGTAGGTGGCGCCATCTGTTTCAAATTTTCATGTCCGATATCGTTCTCTAGCTCGGGATAGTCCCACAACGCTTGTACGTGGTCAGATGGAAGGGTGGGTGCAGATTCGTGTTGCGGGCCAAACAGATTGGAAACGGGTATGGATGGTTATCAGCGCTGGCTCACAAGACGCAGCGAAAGGTGATAACACCGAGGCTTCAAACGGCGTTGGAGCTGTCCCCATGCCCGCATCCTCCCTCAAAAAGAAGCGCATGTCAAACCTCTTCTCAAAAGAGCCAAGTTCCCTGCATCCGGCGTTACCCGCTAAACCTATTGTCGCGATGTATGCTTCACCGAAACCGAAAGACAAGAAAAAGCCACTGCTATCATTGTCGGATATCACACAAGGTTTCAGCGTATATCCCGAACGACCAGAACTCATCAGTCGAAGCACACTTATCAAGCTTGAAGGAACGCTTGGTGGCGAGGAACTGGCTGGAGCAATGCGATCACGAGAAGGATGGTTATTGGTCATGCCAGAGCTGGAAGGTGGCTTAGGACAAGCTCCCGAAATGTTGAAATGGGTAGTTGGTAAGTAGTCGGCCTTACTGGCGAAGCCAACACTCTAACATCCACGCTTCTAGCTTTTCATGATGCCTTTAGGATGTATGGTCGACCAAAGGCTTGGTCCTGGGATCCCCGAGATCCTGATTCTTTGATGTTTGCCTATCCAGTTGGACCTCATAAAGATGTATGCGCACTGAGAAGCTTCTTGTTTGCGACCGTCCAGCTGATAACATCCACAGCTACTTTTTCTTGATCGCGAGCTCGTCGAGACCATGGACCCCAGGGATGATCGCACATCGGCTATCAGGTCACGTCTGTTGACTATTTTGCTGGAACGCATGCGTGGAGGGGAAGACCGCCCAACTGTTCAAGCGGTGCCTTCCCGTTCTCCCGCCGCAGGTACTTTGCAAAATACTGGCATATCAGGACCCCAACTTCCACCCCTCGCCTTCGATAGGCCATCTACTACAACTACTGAAAGGTTACCACTGACGCCTATAACAGAGGCGTCTCACCTCCCTCATCCAACTGAAGTGGCTGCTTCCTTTGCTCAACGTCATGAGGATAGTGCAATCAAGAGCGCGCCCCAAAGCTCGAGCCCTACGGAAACCGCGACGCTAACACCAACCCAACAGGACGCTCCAACTCCTCATGCTGTTCAAACCAACGGGGCTACCAATCCTTCTCGGGTGAGCCGCCTCCCTTCCAGTGAACCGCGCATACACGAATCTAGTGCCACTCCACCTAATGTCTGGAATTCTGGCATGACTGTCACACAAGCCCGGACTTCTAAGAACGAAAACCCTAGGCAATGCCAAGATGCGGTATCGATATCGGACGCTATGTCTATTTTAACGTCACCTTATTCTATGATGGGGCATCGAGAAACACCAAAATTTGGAAGCATCTCAGTCCTGGCATCCCCCATTGGTTCATCGCCAGATTCCCCTTCTACACCGACAGCATCGTCAAGGATGGGTGATCTTGCGAATGAAGCTGGTGCAATGTATTACATGCAACAGGATCAATCATTGTTTGCGAGTAATGGCTCAACCCACCGGGAATCACCGCCCACCCCTGAGCCAGGGAAAAAAGATGGACGTCATGAAAGCTCCTCTGAATCACAGCCTTCAGAGCCACCTATTTCACCAACTCGCCAGACTCCAAGAGCCTTTGCCAGCAACCACGCTGTACCTAAGCCCCAAAGCCCCCCAATGCCATCCGTCGAGCACAAATCCAGCGAGCAAACATCACTATCCTCTCATAGTGTAACAAATCAAGGGGCTGCCGACCGGTTAAGCCCGACCCTACGTGGGCTGGGACGTAAGCCGTCTGGTGCACGTGCTCAAAAGACTCAGCGTCACTACAACACGGAACCATCCATTTCTTCCAACCAACTTCCTGAAGAGGACGAAAGCGAGAGCGACCATAGCATGGAAAACCTTCGTGACCGTCAAGCTCAAGCAATCTCAACGCCCTCAATCTTGAGTCGTAATGATGACCACGATGCAGAAGCTCTTGCCGTATTGCAATACTTGGATATACACGAGGACGAGTCAGCCACCCCCAGAAAAGACGCCCTGTCTCCAATAAGCAGCCAGTCAGAAGATGCCTCTTCATCATCACCATCTCCGCAGCCGCCGGCCACCGAGCCCTCAGGAAGTCAGTTCAAATCCTCATTCGCGCCGTCAAAACAAGCCGCCGAAAGGAAGGCTAAAGTACAGGCCCAACAGGCCGCACACCATGCTGCTGTACACAAACCTGGTAGGGCCAACGGGAAACGAAAATCCAAGATAGGAGGTACATGGAATGAGAGCAGTGACGAGGAGGAAGAAGAGGAAGAAGAGGATGACGATGCAGACTCTGACGCTGAACCTAGTCCACCTACCCCTATAAGTTCTCAGCCCACAGGCCAGGTCGCGGCAAGTAATGCCATGAGACCTGCGCAACAACCTGCTTCCCAGTCTCAGGACTTAAGCCAGGCAACCCAACTGGGCCCCCAACACTCAAGACCAGCGAGAACACTCCCGCAGATTCCCGGACGTTTGCAATGTGAGTTCGTTTCATGTATGTTACCACAGAATATACTCTGATCCTGTTACAGCTGATGATGGCCACACTCAAATTCCCCGCCGCATTGCATCTGACCAATACATGGACCCTGGAAGGCGTAGCCACTACGATGATGGAACTCCAATCAGAACTCAATCGGAATACCCCCGACCTGGTGCTGCACGTCAGACAGTATGGAGTCAAGTCCTCGATCCTGGCCGGGGCACGGTGGGAGAACAGGTCCAGCAAGCTCGAGATACATTCGTTAACCTGGAACCTGCGGAGACTATGACCAAAGCTTTTACCCCCCAGGGTCTCCTTTCAGCTGGCCTTCAGGACAAAGAAGATCGTTCGGCCAAGCGTCAGGAGGAGTTAGCACGCGGAACAGGATCTTCCCTTATAAATGTACCCAATAAACCCCCGCCCCCTCAAACGGGGCTTCTCGGCGCTATCACTGCCCACGAGCGCGAGCGGAAGCGAGATGGAGGTGTAGGTGCTGCACTTACTGAACGGGAACGGGAGAAACGCCTGGCTGAAGAAAGACAAAGGCGATTCGACGATAACCAGCGCCTCCAGCTTGACCAGATGCAGCATGGTGGTTCAATGTATGGAGGTCAGTTTAGTCCCTATAATCCGATGATGGCCAACCCGATGATGATGGGCATGATGGGTATGAACCCTATGATGACTGGTGGCGGAATGGGTCCTATGATGACTGGTGGAGGGTTAAATCCTATGATGACTGGTGGAGGAGCACCATTGCAGCCAATGATGACGGGTCAGATGGCCTATCCTGGAATGATCCCTGGTTATCATCCCCAACACATGTTTGCGGCACAACAGGCTGCTCAAGCCTATCAGCAAGCAATGTTGGCCTTCTCGGTTGCAGGCTCTCAGGTTGGCGATGGCACTGGCGGTGCGCAACAGCCCAATGCAGCGATGTCAGGCGGAAATATGGCCGGTTTCGATCCACGTATGTCAATGATGAGCATGCCTATGATGGGTGCGCCTCAGATGGCGCCGTTGGGCATGCAGATGACTGGCATGTCTTCGTTTGATCCCCGCTTCTCACCTGGGCATACACCTCCAAATCAGACACCTTTCACCCCTGCGGATGCCAGTGCCTTGCCTCCCCCGAACATCGGCGCAGCCCAGGCCCAATTCTCATCGCATAACAGTTCGCCTCACAGGAATGCATCCCCACTAGCGCGCTCAGGTGAGAATGGTGATAGCGGTCGACCCTCTCGTTCGTCAACACCGAATCTTCCTTCTTCCCAAAAGTAGTGTCGCATAACCCCATTGAAGTGTTTACTTTTGTCAAATGCTAGATTTATGTTTTCCCCTATGTTTCCTGTCCTTGATTACGCACACCGTCCTTCGAAATTATCCCCCATGTCATTTATCCGGATTCATTATGTATCGGCCGATTCGCATTCCCTCTGAACGCCTGGATCCCTATAGTGGGAGTTATTATTTTATGCCTTGGGTTGATCACATTTACTGGTGTTACTTTTGCCATGTTCATTTCGACTACTGCCAAATTGAGTGCTGAGTCAGAGTCACGAATCTTGGACATTCACCCCATGTACATTGTATTCCTTGAAGCATTGACGAGAAGGACTTGACGTGATTTCTGGTCAATACGGCACGACGCCGCCTAACCCCCGACATAATCAAGCTACCTTCACCAACCGTGATTAAGAATGGGCGTCAAATCCTTGTGGAGTTTATTGACACCAGTGGGACGACCAATAATGTGAGTATGCCTCTCAAGGTCCTCGCTACAAACTATACCAGACTAGGCTTGAAACAGTTGAAGGCAAAACTATGGCAATCGACTCGAGCATTTGGATCTACCAGTTTCAAGCAACAATGCGTGACAAGGAGGGGCGAGGACTTGCCAACGCCCATGTCCTGGGATTCTTGCGCAGAATCTCCAAGATACTTTTTTTTGGAATCAAGCCCGTCTTTGTATTCGATGGAGGTGCACCAGCCTTGAAGAGGTCGACTCTCGTGAGCATCGAGCAGTGCCGTCTGGTTGAATTGAACTGAAGTTCTCTACAGAATGCACGAAGGAAAAAGAAGAGCGGCGCTGCTATTACACACATGAAGCTAGCAGAAAAGCTCCTCGCTGCACAAATGCGGCGGGAAGCTCTCAACCTCGTCCAAGGCAATCAGTACAACAACCCACCTTGTCCCAGATTCACTCCCTAATTGAGGTATATAGGAAGGCCCTACCCAGGGGTAAGAAGAACCGGCTACCAGTAGAACTGAATGATGAGACGGTCTACCTTGAGGATATTGATGGCTCCACACCGAAAACACCACGAAAGAAGGTCGATACTCCTCCATCCAGTGCCACGGCAAAGGCCAAGTTTTACGATCATGATCCCTACAAACTTCCCGATGTTGATCTCGACGCAGCGATCTCAAAAGTCATTCGCTTAAGCGTTCCAGATCCGCGACTTGCTACAGAGGATGAATTACAGTCATTCATAGAGGATATGAGGCCTGAAGATTTTGATGTAACATCTCCGGATTTTCGACAGCTTCCAACTGAAGTTCAATACGAAATTATAGGGGACTTGCGTCTCAAATCCCGTCAGACATCCTTTGCACGCTTGCAAAACATGCTCAAGGCTACGCGTACCCCACTTGATTTCTCCAAGCAGCAAATCAATAATTTGCGTCAAAGAAACACGCTCACACAACAACTCCTCACGACGACGGACAGTATCGGAAGCGCGCATATCTCGATACCCGTTCGCATCGCGAGCGAAAGAAACAGGCAGTATGTATTGGTTAAAAACGATGATGTGCAAGGCGGCTGGATTTTGGGAATACGGGACACTGGAACACGAGAAAAACCTATTGAAATAGATCAAGAGACAGAATTGCCACAAGACGAGGACAGTGATGCTGATATGGAGGAGGTTGAAGTGTATGTCAATCCTCCGTCATGTACCCATCTGTTCTTAAAAAGACTATTTAGTCCAGCCCTTGTACCCACAGATCCAGATCTTCGCGAGTATCAACAAACAATGGCCTTGTCAGCCATCGCGCAAAGACAATCTAGCTCAAGGACTGCCTCGATGAAAACATCAAGCGCCAAATCGCAGCCGTTGTTTGTCCCAGATAACGACGAGCCGCTTGAAATATCAGGCACTAGTGATGATGATGAACATTTAGCCTTTGCGATCCAAGAATCTCTCGACCATACAAAAGCTCTCGAAATCGGTTCATCACCTGATTCCTTCCCGACCAATGGTCCGAATTTTGCCATCTCATCGCGCCCTAGTAGCGCCTCAGTGTTTCGCTCGCCAGATGACTCAGTGTATGACAGACACGAAGAACCCCATTTGACTTCATATGCTACTCTAACTCCATTCGAATCAGCACTCTCACTTGCAAACACCAGCCCAAGGCGAAATAGAACTAAAAGCAGCGCAATATTTGGGCAAGCAACTCTTTTAGGGCCCAGGCCGTCTTTACCACTGCGTGAGACATTCTCAGGATCAGATGAGGAAATGGAGGCAGTTACCTTGCCCTTTGCATCAGTCCTCGCAGAGCCAGATCCTCCGAGGCCGGCCGGTGCCATGGAGGGGAACGATGTGCCCCTGAATTACCCAGCAGAGGATGTCACGACGACTCTCAGTGCCAAACCTGGCGAGCTGAGCGAAAGGGAAGACTCTCCGAGCCGGCCGTCAGTCGTCGAGGATTCCCAGGAAGTAGACTTGCCGCCTTTCAGTCCTCAAGAGCAGGTTCAACTGCCACCAGGGGAGCCTTTTAAAACAACTCTTGCTAGTCCAGGTCCTCTGGACGAGGCTTTGTTTTTCTGGTCACGCTCACCTTCACCGTCTGGGACACGTGAAGAAGGTCTGCCGCGACACGCTTCTCCACCTGGAGACTGGGATGCGGCTGCAGAGATGGATGTACAGGGCGAGGAAGGTGAATTTGCCAATTTTATGGCCCAAGTCAAAGGCAAAGACCTTGATGACGTTCGCCGCGAAATTAGCGATGAAATTAAGTCGCTTAACGACCAAAGGAAGGCTGCGCTGCGAGACTCTGAAGATATTACCCAACAAATGATATCACAAATCATGGTAATTGGTCGCGCTGGTGATTTCACTGCCTAGCTGATCATGCCGCAGACGATGCTACGACTTTTTGGGATTCCTTACATTACGGCGCCAATGGAAGCCGAAGCACAATGCGCAGAGCTTGTTTCGCTCGGTCTCGTAGATGGAGTGATCACAGACGATTCAGATGTCTTCCTGTTTGGTGCACAACGCGTATTCAAAAACATGTTTAACCAGTCAAAGACCGTCGAGTGCTTCCTGTCGACTGATCTTTCCCGAGAACTTGGCTTGGACAGGGATACTCTTGTGCGACTAGCATATCTGCTGGGGAGTGACTATGTGGAAGGTTTGCCTGGCATTGGCCCTGTCGTTGCAATGGAGCTTCTCAAAGAGTTTCCGGGAAAAGACGGGCTACACAGGTTTAGGGAATGGTGGACAAAGGTTCAGTCTGGAAAGGACAAGGAGGAAGACAACAGATCCAAATTTCGAAAACAATTTGTGCGTCCAGTGATAAAATCTCTCTGCTTACTACCTACTCATATCAAGGATAGAAGAAGAAATTCAAAGACCTATATATACCAAGTGATTGGCCAAATTCTGCTGTGGTAAATGAACAGACTATGACGTCGCGTTAATTATTAACAAGTTGGACAGCGGGACGCATATTATCATCCCACTGTCGATAGCTCTGAGGAACCTTTCAAATGGGGATTGCCCGACCTGGACGCGCTTCGCGAGTGAGCTATCCGATTCTGATATAAGCAGGCACCAACTCATTTGGTTAGTTTTCTCCATGGGGAACTTGGTTGGGGGCCTGCCAAAGTGAACGAGCTTTTGCTTCCCATAATCCAAAAGATGAACAATCGCGTAAAAGCGGCAGCCTTGAACAAACAAGGCACCCTCAACGAGTTTTTCGATGTCACAGCGGGCAGTGGGACCTACGCGCCACGGAAACGCCAGGCATATGCTAGTAAGCGACTGCAACAGGTGGTTTCCGATTTCCGCAAGAGGCAGAAGAGCGGATCACCGACCCCAACACCTGAGTCCAGATCTCAGTCCGCCTCTCCAGAGGCGTACTCAGAACCAGAAGCAGTGCCAAAGAAAAAGCGAAAGGTTGCAAACTCGACACGCGGGAAGGGGAAGGGAAAGGTCGTCGCAAAGCGAGGCAGCAAGGCGAAGCAACTGACACAGACTGAGGATTCCTTAGATGAAGATGCTTATAAAGCAGCCCCAACTAACATAGAAACTCCCCTTGCGGCAGAATTACGCCCTCGACCAAAACCACGACCTGCGTACAAAGGGGTTCAAGATGCAGGGGAAGGTTGATGGGATTAGCACGAAGATGAGTAAGAGAGGATATTATATGGCCATTCAAGCACTATACATCTAATAGATGGTTAAAACCAATTACTTATTCGCCTTTTCGGCGTTCGCCTCCAGGGATGTAGTTGGTAGCACTGGTTTCGGTGCGAGCTCGTATTCACCAAATCCCAATGAGTTTTGCACTACGTCTTCTTCTGCGTCAGGCTCCAGTTGACCAAAAGCATTCCTGCGTGCACTAAAGAAAGTTGTTTGGAGGTTAAATCGGTTTTAAAGTAAAGGAAGTGAGATTGAATACCGGAAGAATGTGTACGACAAAATCACGTCGTCCACATCCCGACACGCAGGGTCGTCGAGGAAATCTTTGTCAATGAAGAACAAAAGGGGCATATCCACCTCCTCTCCTGCTAGTAACCTCTGCTCCTCAAAGCAAAAGCATTCCACTTTCGAGAAGTAGGGAGCAATCTATTGATGTTGAGTTAACATGAGTAGATTCTAGCAAGTTCAAGCTTACCCTGTCTGGGGTGACATTGTATGTTGCAATTCCAATGATATCATTCTCGGAGAGATTTTTCGCAACGTAAAAGGCCAAGCTGGTCTCCCCAGGAAGGACCTGAACAAACTTTTGGACAGGGGTAAACATCCATGGTAGTTGTTCAGATCGATCTGCATTGAAGTGAACTTTTATTCGTCGGGCACCATCAACCGGGACAAGGCGCTCAGCGTCGAACCGTCCTGTGCCGACTTTGGGAGTACCAGCAAACCCTGTAGCAGCACAGAACATTCGGTACAAAGGGACAGCGGCATAGCTCGCACCAATGGCGAACACAATCTAATATGGTAAGCGCTCAATATCCACTGTAAATGATAACAGCGAGGGCATGACATACAACGGCAGAGCTGTACATGAGAAGCGTTCTATTTTTCGCGGCAGCCATTGCACGCCGAGAGTTGTAATGCTGATACTGCGACCTATTAAGGGGTGGTTTGGATGACCCCGCTTGAGAATGAGGAGGTGGTGGCACCTCTATTGACATTTTTCGCCATTGCCTTTGAAGTCTTGGGTCAAAGTGCAATATTCGGCGAGCAGAGTAACAAGTGGATGTCGAGGAGTTGATCAACGGGATCTGGGATAGTTGAGCTGAGATATTACCAGACTTCAACGCGATATGATGCTCACAGGACCTGCATGACTAGCAGAGAACGACCTAGTTAATGGTCGGAGGAAAGACATAAGCGTTACCTGGTGGTTCTGCGGCGAATCTGCGCCTAGAGAACCACGTGACCCAATGTTTTTGGGCAGAAATTGAACGCAGCGTTGTGTTCCAGAACTTGCAATGTCCGAGTCTTCATCGTCCAAGCTTCCCCCCTCTTCTAGCATAAATGACATAGACATCGACAAACTTCTCAGCAGAGAAGCTACGGCTTTTCAGCGCGAGCTAGAGGTCGAGCGCATCTTGAAGGCATTCAAACTCAAGTAGGTGCTTATCGGCCAGGCTTCACATTGCGATCCTGATTCCGCAATAGCCCCTATGATATTCTAGACCTAGATGAACTTGCTACACAAGAAGAGATTAAGAAGAAATACAGACAGATATCACTTTGTACGCTTTGCATCCGTCACTCAGCTTAAAGCGCTCACATGTGTCTATTTTTCTAGTCATCCATCCTGATAAATGTCCGCATGCGCGTGCACCAGAGGCTTTTGACATCCTCAAGAAGGTGCGCCCACCCTACTATTCCTGCCGCTTTATTGCTTATCCAGTGTTACTAGGCTGAATCAGAATTATCCGACAAGGCGAAGCGGGAAGAACTCGACGCCGTCATAAACCAAGCCAGGATGCTTATCCTCAAAGCACTCAGCTTGCCTACCTCAACCCCCGAAGGAGATTCAAAACTGAAAGGCCTGGAACCGCCATATAAAGTGCGCTTGAGAGCACAATCCAAGGAATTGTTGATCGACGAAGAAGTGAGGAGGAGAAAGTACGCCTTGATCATTTTTTCCCTCTGCATCAAGTTTGTTTAAAACCCGCGCTCCAGAGCTATCAAAATGAACCTTGCCAACGAAGGTTTGGAAGCTAGAAAGAAGGACGAGGAGGTAGCTACCAGGAAACGGAAAGCAGAGGAGGATAAACAATGGGAAGGTACAAATCACCGTCCAGTATCAATTGCCATTTCAACTCATGACTCACAATTCCTCAAGATACCAGGGATCAGCGCGTCGACAGCTGGCGCTCATTTGCAAAGGACTCAAAGAAGAAGAAGAAAGCGAAAGTGGCGATACTGGGATGACCTTGCTTCTGTCTCCGCTGTCATTCGCTTGCAGGCTCATGAACATCAATTACCTTCTTTTTTTTCCCAGTATGTACAACAAATGTCCTTTCCTCTGTACCCCCTTAATATGCCTGCTCGCACACAATGATAAGTGTATCCCAATTCCCGTTATCCTCGCTGATAAGGGGTCTAGGAAGCACGAGCGATATACAATCAAGGCGGCTCATATTATGGTATAGAGTATTGGGCCTCTGGTTGAGCCAAGGCTACGAATGCAAGAAAATGTGTACAGAAAGTAATGTTGTCCGTTCCTTTACCACTTTGTAGACGTGTGTATGCAATCCAACCACTGATCAATGGGCTCCGTTTGTGCAAGTTATTCAATCCGAATCAGAAATTTCAATAATGTCATTTGGATCGGATGCTATTATGACTGGCCGTCCTCTGGGAAGGGTTCGCTGGCTTTGACTCCGTTGGCTTCGAGGTTGGCTCGAGCCATAGCCTGAACATATGGGCACTATATCCAAACCGTCAATTTCGGTTTCGTCGATGGTGAAACGTTGCCTGACACGGCGAGTTAGAACAGGTATATTCTCCTTATCTTCCGCCCCAAGCATTTCTTCATCGTCATCATCATCCAGGACAATTACTTCTCGTTGCGCGCTGCGTGGGGGCGTGCTAGGGCTATCATTGATGTGATTTGGTGCGGATGCTATCGTAGCAGACGACGAGCTGGTTCCCATAGACAAATTTGGAGAATGTGTCAAGGAGGGGTTAGATTTTATGGTGGCAAGTTCCTCGATTCGGTCCAGTGCTTTCAACGCCTCTTCGTCCATCTCCATGCTATCGTCCAACAGGTAGTCGTCTGAGCCTGCTTCGTCAGGCGTAAGACGTCCTTGTGCTGGTGCTGGTGTTGGTGCACGGTCCTTTTGTACTTGGTTCGGCGGAGGGACCTGTTCTTGCAATGCATCAAAATCGTCGAAGTCAAAATTTGGCGACATTAAGTGCTGCGCTTCTCGTGTAGTTGGGGGGAGGTGGATGTCCGGCCGCTGGATCGCAGGCGCATTCGGCGGGTAATTGGTGGTTACAGAGTTGAAATAGGAGGATATTGTGGCTTTAGGATTTCCAAGCGCGGATCCAGCAAAAGAGGATGGCAGGCTACTCCCATGCGATGAAGAGGAACTGGATAGTGCGGGTCGTTTAGGCGCGGACGGCCCTTGTGTTTGATTGTGATTAGGAATGCGCCTGCGCCGCTGCAAGTTTTCGTCGTCATTTCTAGGCTCTATGGGGGAAGGAGGCGGACTGATTTCGCCCAAGGGGGACCGCAGATGTTGTTGAGAGAGGTGAGGCTGGGGCCTTTGTTGTGATTGAGCAGGTACGGCAGCAGGGGGAGGAGCGTGCGGCGCAGGATCAACGGCTTGCCTAGATGGTCGTTATTATGCAACCTGCCAACAAGTAATATAGCGATCACTGACCCCATACGAAGTCGAAGTCCTCTCTCAAAGTCCGTCTTGCGGTTTTCATCACGGTCTTGCGTTCTACCCCCTTTCAACATAACGTTGTCTGGTCCTAAATATGCTATGCCATTCCAGATCCTCGTATTTTTTAATTGCATCTATTGACATCATGGTCAGCCTAAGAATACAACCACGGTGCAGTTTTTACCTTGTAGCCCAGCGGAGTAATACCAAGCGTTAGCTGGGTAATTGGCTGATATTCCCATGCCTTCAAGGTGGTCGCTCCATCACTCAATTGGAAGTGCAAGGCACCTCTTGGAAACTTAGGCATTGGACCCTCTCCTTCTACTTCAATATCACCGTCCTCACCCTCTTCGTCGCCTTGTTCTGCAGCCAACCGCTCCTCGCGGGCGCGATGGACCTGACTTAATTGTACTGCACTAGCCCCGATCTCAGTCATCGCAACGATCTCGACCAGTATAGGCGGACCACTGAGATGGACACAATTGTCCTCACCGCCGACGTGAATAGGGAGTCCCGTTCCATGTAGCATAGAGTCCTCCAGATTAGATTGGAGAAGCTGTTCTTCAATGGCGCTCAGTAGAGCTGGGAGGTCATTGTCTGAACTATAATTCTGTTCTGTGGTGAGCCACCCATAGCAACCCTCTAGCCATTCCTTAAAGGATTCCCAAGGTTAGAATGGGGATCCTGTTTGAGGAGAGCACGCACAGGATCAATGCGTGGCTTTGGGTAATTGAGGTCCAGCCAGTCTGTAACTGATCTTGGTGGAGGCATATTAGCGTGAACCGTAGGGAAATCAAGGGGGGAAGGTGAACAAAGTTCATTTCTTGTAGACGCGTCGCGATTAGATTAGGCACGTGCACGTGCACGTGGCTGATAACCCTCACGCCACAGTTTTTGCAAAAGATCCGAGTCCGACCTCCTTGGTGGCGCGTGCACATGCCACTTGAACCAACTTACTCCCTGGGATGGTTGGTGAGGGACGTGGCGGTTAAAAGCCCCGCGTTGTAGCAGTTGTGGTGATAGTAGCGCTTCATAAACTGTACATAGTCACTACAAATGCGACAAGTTCCAACAGACCTTCAAGCCCCAATTTAGCAACAAGACAGGTGTTATCGGACAATCTTGCCCAAACACAGGGCAGCAGCACCTTTGTTCACACAGCCATTCGGAACTGCCACTGTTTCGATTTATAAAGTCACTCTTTCCTCTCTTTCGTCTTTGTTTGTTTTACCGATGTTTAGTTCACCTCGCATCCTTGCGCGTCTCCAGAAAGACCTCGCTGAACTACAAGATGAACCTTATCCTGGCCTCAAAGTCTTCATCGATGAGGTTGACTTGAGGCGACTCTGTCTGGTGCTGACTCCTGCCTGTGGGCCTTGGACGGGAATGGCTCTTCACTTTGAGGTCAAGATACCAGAAGACTGGGTAAGGGCTTTATACCTTTCCTTGGTCGTTCTTATATTGACCTTCGTCTTTCATGTAGCCAAAGGCACCTCCTGCAATTTCCGCAAGCGTAGCGGGGATAGAGCATCCGAATGTAAATGGGACTGAGGTCTGTTGCTCCTTATTGACCGAACAGCCTGCTGTCCGAACGGGGTTCTTTGCAGGGTGAGTCCCAGTGTCCATTGGTTGTTCTGAAATGGCTGATCGTCAGTCCATTAAGCTATACCCCCGCTCTTACACTCCGTGGTATTTTCCTGCAATTTCTAATGCTCTTCTCAAGCTCAAAGGTATACATGCATCTTTTGGCTCATGTCGTCTTCATTAACTGCACAATTTACAGATCGAACAAAGTTGCGTGTGTTGTCCAGTTGACGTCGGCGAGTCCACTATCACAACTTTTGTGAAGGAGGTCGATATAGTTGGAAAAGACTTTCCGTGGTCCACGAAATGCCCTTCGGAGCCCTGTGAATGCCAATCTGAGCTGGAGAAGAGATGGAATGCTGAAGCGCTCCCAGAGGTCGAAACAGAGGAATACCCTGTCGAATCGCCAGACGAAGCGCCGCTTACGCATAAGATCAGAGAGTTAACACCGAGCGATGGTCGATTGCACAAAATCACGAGACGGAATGGTCGGTGGTGGTCAACGTACAGGTTGATATCTCCGTGGACTTGCACCATCTGCCCATATGGTTCGGAAGAGTTGCCAATTGACCAGACCACACCTATCAAACCTGACATAGCAGCAGAGGGAGATTGTCCTAATCCACTGCTTGAACCACCTTCCTCTTGTGGTCTAGATGTTCTCAATGTCGATATCCTCGCCGAAATATCAGCTTGCCTCCCATCAGAGGCCATCATCTCTTTCTCGGAGGCATATCCACGTTTCCGCTTTGTTGTGTCTTCGCTACACATCCTTTCCCGCCGGGAGCTGCGCTGCTTTTTCCTGCAGACACCTGTCAATCATTGCATACTTGGGGTTGGTGTCACGTTCAACAAGCGGCAGGCGCAATTCTCATCTGAGTACGAGTGGCTCAGTGAGGAGGCGTTCAAGGATTATAATATCCGCAAGAGCGTAACACGCCGCGAAGAGTTCCAGTTCTTCCTCCCTCTCGCGTTCAATCAACCACACTTTGAACGTGCTAGGGACCAAATTTGGGAGCGCCTGACACTTATGAAGAATGCCCTCAACGCGGTGGAGCGCAAGGGCTGTCGTGGTCTCAACAAACGCCACAAGGCGGTAGCTACTCAAGAACATCTGGAAATATCAGTCATTTACAACATGATGAATGGCATCGTTGTCGCGTTCATGAAATCTTGCGATGAAGTCCTTACGTCGTCGCGGAGCTCAAAGATCTTGTATTTCTCCCAAAAAGCGATTGTGGCGTATTGCCACCTATTCCATCTCATCTTATCCCTTTCACGATCACACCCTAGCCTGCTTCAACAGGCTACAGTACGCGCATTGCGCTATTCCAAGGACCCTGTCGCTCGTTTCAAGCGGCACATTCCCAATCTGGGTGAATTCATGTCAGAGGCCATGCTTGTCCTTGTGCAGCCACCCATCGATCCCCACTCTCCTGTTACATGGGACACGATCAATGGACCTATCCTAGAGGAGGCGTTGACGCGGAACGTCCAGCAAATGCTCAAAGATGCACCAGAGCTCGAGGTTATGGAGCAGGGGACCAACGAGTACCGGCTTTCGACTACCTTCGACCACTCGAAAGCTATCCTTCGATCGATGATGCTCCACCACACGTTCTTGAAGTTTATGATCAAGTACGCATCGAACTTGTCCATCGTGGACGAGAACTATGGCGTTGCCGAGAAGAACTTCCCTGAAGAGCTGATGGCTGAGGCTCAGGAGATATACAAGGTGTCGAATTGGACGAAGTTCTTTGAGCGGATTCACTTCATTACGGGGATGAACTTTACGAAGGACCAGACATGCGATATGCTCCGGAAAGCGATCAACACGAGCGCACAGTATAACTATCATATGCCTTGGGCGAAGACACTAATCCAGATGAGGAGGGATGCTGAGAAAACGTTTGAACGTCGCCATGCCACACCTGTACCTGCGCCTGCACCCTGAATACCCACTGACGATTCATGGGGCCAGAAAGTATGCCCTTATAAATTATACTCTGGACTTGTATATACCCTCCATGTAACTATATCTCCGTACAATATGGCATCCGTTCACCTCGGGGGCACGTGAGCCACATAATTTTGAAAGAGTGGGAGGCGGCTTACGTTGCTTCAAATAAAAGACGAACACAGCGAGTCGCTAGAGCGAAGGACATGATCAGAGCGAGGCTACCATCCTCTATTAAACACCATATGCACTCTCGCTCAAACTCTTCCCTTACGAAACCTCAGAAGCCTTTGCTGCCTCGATTGCCAGTACCTAACCTCCGCAAAACCCTTGACAAGTACCTGGCCTCTCTCGAACCCTTCTTTATCGAAGATGAAAAGCGCGGAGGACCTTCTTATCAAACAGCATACGACCAGCATTTGAAGTTGGCCAACGAATTCGAGTCGGGGATTGGCCAGGTTCTGCAGGAGCGACTGCTTGGTCAGTCCTGGTGCATTACTTCATATATATGTTCATATGAACCCACAGACAAGCTCTCGATAGGGCATCTCCGCATAATTGGTTAGATGACAACTTTTGGACAAACAAGGCATACTTGGAATGGAGGGTGCCGTTGCTCGTGAACTCGAACTGGTGGTTGGCATTTCATGACGATGACTTGATACCGCGAAGCGCACTCGGTGGTGAGACGAATAATAACCGCGCTGGCACTACGTTCTGGCAAGTCAAGAGGGCAGCATGGTTGGTTCACCGAATGCTGGATTGGAAAGGACAGCTGGACGCGTATGTCCCTTGAAACCTGATCATAATTTGTCTGAACTACTTTGCCAGCCAGGAACTACACCCAGACACGACACGTACCGGTGTCTGGCTCCGGGAAAGTACATCAAAAATGTTCAACATTGGTCGTATCCCTGAACCACTCTGTGATATTTTATCATGTCCGCCTCCCTCAACTTCACTCGCAGCCCGTTCTCTTCTCCTCATGGTCCACAACTGGTGCTACCTAGTACCAGTATATCACATCTCATTTCAAGAGAGTGACAAGCCACGCTTAATGTCACCAGGAGAGATTGAGAAACAAATTCGATCCGTTATATTAGACGTCGAGGCGCGACTTGCCGATGGAGAACAGGCAGTGCCAATCGGTGTCCTGAGTGCGGATGAACGTGACCGATGGGCAGATGTACGCAAAGAACTGTTATGTGCGGGATGGTATTGGGCTAATCTACCCCCGTGTTAGAACCTCCAACGACTCTTGGAGCTTTCTCCAACTAACCAAAAATCGCATCAAGCAATGCTGCACAGCGTTATGGGCCTCAGCCTTGATCATACAACGTACACGATCTCGCCTGCCTCGTCTCCGACCAAGGCACATCAACAGCTCGCCCTTGACGCACATCTCCATACCATCCGCAGTACACCGTTGAACGTTGGCAATCGTTTTTTCGACAAAGCCTTTACTGTAATCGTCGACCCTTCTACACATGCTGGTGCAACTGGAGAGCACTCGCCTTGCGATGCCCTGGTTCCAAGTATTGTGGCGGAATATGGAATCGTGCAAGGCATGGATATCGACGCGTTTGCAGTTGGTGCCTCTGCTCAAGGAACCAGCGAGACGAAGTGGCAGCGGCTTGATTGGGTCGTAGACGACAGGTTGCGCAAGGAGTGTGTGGCCGCGGAAAGTCGCGCTCAGAGCATTATGCAGAATTCAGACGACAGCGTTCTATGGTTCGATACGTATGGCACCAACTGGATAAAAAATATAGGTATATCTAATCAGGTTTTCGAATCTTCTCCGCTCATCGCTGGTCCAGGTAAACTTTCCCCAGATGCCTACTTACAGATGGTGCTGCAGCTCGCATGGTACAAGACTCGGGGCGAATTTACAGCGACCTACGAAACCGTGCTTACACGGATGTTCAAGCACGGGCGAACAGAAACACTGCGCACATTAACGCGGGATAGTCAGGAATGGGTTCTCAGCATGGTCGATCCGTGGGCTTCGGTGTGTTTTCCTTCCGCACCCATGCCTGTCGCTGATTCCCAGTCTCCTTACAATAGCTCAAAACCCGCCATCGCCTCCTACACCGCGCAGTGCAGACGCATACGCGACTTACGCGCGAGGCTGCTACAGGACGTGGCATTGACCGGCATTTGCTCGGATTGCGCCTGCTCCTGCGACCATTGAACGGGGAGCGCGCCCCTCTTTTCGAGGATGAGCTGTTTGAACGCAGCACGACCTGGAAGCTCAGTACAAGTGGCTTGAGTGCGGGTCACCTGTTTAAGGGAACAGGATTCGGGGCGGCATATGAAAATGGGTATGGGATAAATTGTGAGGGTTCATTGCTGCACCGTTTGAAGAAAAATGAATGACCTTGATGATTGTAGACCTTGCTGCTCCCGACATGATCAAATTCGGGATTGAGTCAAAATTCTCAAGTCCTTTGACTTCAACCAACATACTCAAGCAGGCAATTGTTGAATCCCTGGTAGAGATGCAGATAGTCTGTCTAAATCCAGAGACTGTTGATCACCATATTATCCCCAGTCATTTATAGATTCCCCTCCAATGTATTGTAATCAATATCCTCAATGATACTAGAATTTAATCACTACATTGACAATTGAGAATAAATGTCTAAATTTGTAAAAATCACATTCCTCTAATAGGTTTGAAACCATGGAAATATGTAGCTACAGCCATATGTTTCCATGTTTTCAGACCACACCAGAAGTGATCTGGTTTTCCCAAATCAAAACAAAAGGTAACTATTTTTTTTTACCTTGGTCCCTTTTCTTTTTGTTTAGTAAATAGTGTTTACTGCTTCTATGCTTCAATATCAACCATGTCTAGCCATACTCCATTTCCCATCTTCTTCAACAGCTGTCCTACTAGAGAGTCTTCTCCAGCTTCAGAAAGGAACTTTTTACTGGTGACTATATACATGCCACATTTGCAGCGGGTGAGCATGACATTTGAACGTCTGAAATCTGCAAGAAAGCCTAAGGCCCTGGTTCGGACAAGGCTGAGAATGATATAATCATCTTCATTCCCTACAAACTAGATTAGTGGTTTTAATTTATTGCTTGGTAAGAAGACTTACCTTGAAATGTATCAACATTAAAACACTTATTTCCCCATTCTAAACCCTCCACAGTCTTCATGGAGTCCTCAATTGTAACCCTTTGGTCATCATAAGGGGTGATGATTCTATAATTTTTCTCGGAATTTTGCAGATATTGTGCAAGTTTTACAACAATACTGGCTTCTTTAGCATTCTAGAATTTGGGTCAGCTGGCATACAAAAAAAATACTAGTGCAAAAAAAAACCATACCATATAAGATGTACTCTGTTTTCTTTCAGACCCACCAGAATCAATAAAATAGCAAGCAATAGTCTCATCTGTGATAGGATGATCTGGATTTGACTTTAATCCACCATCATATACACTTGTTGAAATAAAATCCCCAATTTGGGGTGGCATTCGGTCTGTAACTTCCTTGTAGAATAATATATATTATAATAAATTTCAACTTACACTGAGTATCAAGAAATAGTGCATGTTTTCGCAGATGAGGAACCTCAAAAATACTTTGAAGGTCCTGAAGATCCTCTTGTCCATATGGGGGCACTATATTTGGGGCAAAAAATCAACCACAAATCCCAAGAAGTGGAAATGCCAAACCTACATTGTTTATCATCCCCAATAAAGCAAGCCTTTCGAATCTGGCTATAGCTGGAAAATACAGAGATGTAGTTTCCAATTTCTATCTGACTAGCCTCATCAACAACCAGGGTTGAGAACCCAAGGCGTTGTGCAGATTTAGCAACATGCTTATTTGAAAGCATACTCAAGGTGCACAAAAAGATTTTGCAACCTTGTGTCATTGATAAGCCGGACTGGAACTCATCAGAGCGTATACAATGTTCCTTGAGGTCTTCGTATAGATGTTCGTGCCTTATCAGATGTGATCAGTACATGTTTGAACCCCGAAAAGAGATAGTACCATTCAAGGACAAAGTCTTTCGAGACCAAGATTTTGAAGTCCAGGAACTCCACCGCCTTCAGCTTCTCGGCAATGTTTTTTACGGCAACATTGGACTGCGCAACCAACCAGATTCCAGTATGACCATGATGTACAGCCATCATAACATATGTCGCAATGACAGAGGTCTTTCCTGTGCCGGGTGGTCCTTGAATCAAGACCAATCGATGCTGGCTATCGCTTGACAGCATGGTATTAACTGCTGTCTGCTGGGAAGCATTCAGGGATTGAAGCTTCAAGATCATATTATCTTGGAGCCGTCGACGTGGTCCTGCAGAGTGAGTAGGTGGTTTCCAATCATCGGTGTCGGGCCACATGAGATCGCCTTCGGGATTAGGGAACCAGATATTTTGGATCCAAGGGCTCGCTTCGAGAAGACCTTGATCCCCTTGGAGAATTCGCAGAACAGTAGCTGAACGCTGGGCCTCGGCTGTTGTGGGGTCATCGCGCCCAATGGATGTTACGGAGGTGATGATTCGACCGTCATCGAGCACACGATTCGCCCCAGTGAGAGTGCCCGACCTGCCCTTCACACCACCCATGTGGTCGCGTAGAACGATCTCCCCTTGACCGTCTTGTCGGATAGTCGTGATCTTGATTGCCTAAATACAATGTGGATTAGCCCTAGGTGCTGGGAGGGGGAAGACTCAAAATACCTCTCCACCACGAAATTTGTTTTTATATGCATCTGCGGTCAGTCGAAGTTGTCCACTCTGTGCATCCGTCGAGCTTGCCGCTGGGTGTATCCTTTGCAGAGGCTTTTTCTGGTCTAGGCGCGTAGCGTCGTTTGCGATTTTCGCTATCATATTTAGCTTCTGCTTAAACATGCTAGTAAGCACGTCCATCAAGTAAGGTAAGACGTGAAACGTACACTGATATCAAAGTCCCTTGTATTGATTCTTTTGACCTTTTCGAAAGTTGTTTCTCCGTTGGCGTATGTTGCGACGAACTGGGATACCCAAGCACGCAGTGCCAGATCGGTTGCATGATGTCTATTCGTGTGTTCGTCATACACTGGGTGTTGGAAAACTGTTTGGACATTCCGCTCGTAGACCTTGGCAGGGTCGCCGACGGCGGCTTTGATGGCTGTAATCGGCTTTCTATCTACAGCGGAGTACCCAGATTGAATATCGACTGCGTTGACAACTCGCAATCGAAGGTCACTGAAGAGTGACATCGCAAGTGGGCCCATGTCGAATGCATAAAGGTCTCCAGCCTCGCGACAAAGGACTTGACTTTGAAGTATATTCTGTCCGTCCTTGCTAGCCTGCGAGGGCTCGCTGATTATCTTCCCTTTGGAGTTGCGTTTAGGCTTGGAGAATTCTATGATGCGACAAATTTTGTCATCCGCCACGGCAAGCGAAACGAGTTTCCCCCTGTCCGAATACCCTGGGGATATTCCTATCGGACGTGAATGGTTGAAGTCAGCGAGGTATTTCCCGTCTTCTGCAATGTCGATATCCTTGATAATGATAGTCTTCACTTGGCTATCGGGGGTATTGATGATATTTTGCATCAAATTGAGGTGATCCTGTTTGCTCGGGGCCATCGTCGATGCAAGGTGAGGTATCGCACGCACAGAGAAGAAACAGATACCATCGATTAAGCTTTCCATGCCCAAGCAGCCATGAGGCTCGAGCGCCTAAATGTTGATCATCACACTAATAGAAAACCAATTCATCAACCACCTGATACTCAGGCTATAGTAGCAAGCACTATTCTTCAACTGAACAAATACGAGATTACGATTGTAGCAACTAGCGACCGTTTAAGAGGCAGGAACATATCCCTCATATAAGACCTGTCGTGCAGTTAACCATGTTGCTTCTCCCAACCTCCGAGCCAATTTGCCAACTAGTGACTCCCGCGCCTCTGCTTCAAGAAATGCTCGATTGGTGCAGATAATCATGCCCCTCTTGCAACGAGTCAGCATAACATTGACCCGTCGTACCTCCCTCAAGAACCCAATCTTCTTCGAGCGAACCAGCGACACAATGATATAATCTTCTTCATTCCCTATTCTCGCTACATTCGTCTGAAGTACTTAGGCCGCATGTACGGAATGCTCTTACCTTGGAACGCATCAACATTGAAACATCTATCCTCCCATTCCATTTGCTTGAGTTTCAAAGTGTTCTCTATCATGGAACGCTGGGCATCATAAGGTGTAATAATGCGGAATTTCCTCCCAGTATCGATCATTGCTTGCGCAAGCTTCACAGCGACGTCGACCTCGCGAGTATTCTAGCGTTGATTAACGAGCAGTTCAAGGTTGAAAGGGTAATCACCATACTGCCCAGCTAGTTCCTTTGCGTTCTTCTTCGCCGTTATTTACGTCGACAAAACGACAGCTGTTGAGCGAAGTTATGCTGTGTACGCTCTTCAGCTTATTTTTGTAGACGTTGTTGGATATAAAATTGCCAACTGGGACAGGCATTCGATCTAGAGTGGCGGAAAGTGTTAACGACACAAAAACAGCAGTGAGGGCCGTACATTGGATGTCTAAAAACAATGCTTGAGGTCTAAGATGAGGCACCTCGAAAATGCTCCTCAATTCTGGGATATCACCCTGTCCGTGTGGTGGCACTGCATCGCCCCATTAGTCAAATAGATAACGCTAGGGCAACGGACGCACATTGTTTGTCATCCCCGATAAAGACCAACTTGGAAATTTCTCTACCCAAACGATAAAGCACCGGAAAATAGCTTCCAATTTCGACTTGGCTCGCTTCATCCACAATTATTGCACTTGCGGGCACAAGGCGTAAAACTGGTTCGAGTGTGTGGTTGGAAAGCGTGCTGAGCGTGCAAAGGATTACCCTAACACCTGAAAACAGTCGCTCAACTGTGATGGGGTTGGTTAGTACGTTGGTCAGTAGTACGTTGTATTGAATCTCTTCGTAAAGATGTTCATGCCTGTAAGTTGTATCATCAGAGGGATATAAGTATTGAAATTAGGCTCACCAATCAAAGTGGAAATCTCGGGAAACAATTATCTTGAAGTTTGCGTAGCCAACGGCGACCAGTTTTTCGGCAATGTTTTTGACAGCGACATTAGACTGTGCCACCAGCCACATCGACTGTCCCCGATTAGAATTCATGATGCTTGTAACTGCCGCTGCAATGACAGTTGTTTTTCCAGTTCCGGGGGGGCCTTGGATGAGCACGATGCGATCACGTTTCTCAGTCGACAAGATGGCATTCACCGCCTTGGTTTGAGATACATTCAATGGTTTGCTAGATTGGGAGTAAAGGGGGACTTTGGGTGCATTTATGGCAGGTGTCGACCTCAGTTCAATCTTGCCTGGCAGCCATATCGAAATCACGAAAGGTTGTTCCAGGATTTTTGATATGTTCTGCATCGCCTCAAGGATAACGGCCTCTCGCAGCTGCTCTGCACTGGTTGGCTGCTCTCGTCCAATAGTCGTGACGTTTCGAATCACACCCTGAATGGCATTGCTCATTGGAATTTTTGATCCGCGGCCAGAAACATATGCGACAGGACAAGTCAGAGTGGTGGATTTCCCCTCCTTCTCAACCTCGATTTGAAGTTTCTATCCATACTTATGAAGAAGATCCTCTCAAGTAAAAGCATAATTACTGCCGCACCTGGTGTCCCGCAAGACGCATTATGCGTGTCCTGAATCGAGTAGAGGTCAAAGCAATATGCTTCTTCCCACCTTCAGCACCCGCCTGTACTTCGTTTTTGACGTGGGTGGGCTTGAGAGCAAGGAGCCTGCTTGCATCGCGTATTGTTTTAGCCAAAACATTTAGATGCTGTATTTACTGAGGTTAATATCGGAAGTATATAAAGGGTGCTCCAGCCCTTACCCAGGTATCTCGTCCAAAAGTATTGATCCTAGGCAACCCACTCAGTTGATTCTCCATACGAAGGAATAATCCAGAGCGACATGCTGCGTACGCATAGAGGGCAACAATGTTTGTAGAGGCAGTCGGGATTTCGTCCTGCCAAAACAAGGATAGCACATATGCTTTGTTCAGGCGGGCCTGGCCCCCCATGGCAGCGAGGAATGCCTCTACCGAATGGCGCTCATGGTTGGATGCTGCGGATAGCAGATCAATACCCGAGGCAATACGGAGACCCAAGTCGCTAAAGAGCGCTGCAGCAAGTTTATCCATCCTGAAAGTAAACTTTGTGAGGTCGGGTTTGCACAAAATCAACCTGTACAACATTTCACGGCCAGTCCCTGTATGTTTCTGCTTTGAACGGTGACGGGTTCTGCCTGAGCGAAGCCGAATGACTAGAACCTGCGTGGGGGAGGCCAATGCGAGGATCTTTATTGCACAACGAGAGCCATAAGCTGGTGCCAATCCAATGGTACTGCCAACAACACTGTTGAGGAATTGACAAAGATGATTCTCTTCTAGCCCATTTTCGTCAAGAACCTGAACGAGTATACTTGGTTCGCCACTCTTGTAGATGTTTTGTCGCAGCTGGGAAGGGGGGCTGCTCATTGCGAGTCGGCTGAGGGCGTTGGGTGCTAGCAAACACCTATAGTGTATTATAAGTATGACGATCAGGCGGAATTGATAGGCTATAAATGCAAACACATGGAGAGCTGCAGGGAGTTAATTTGGCGGATCCCGTTAAGACTCGCAGGATGTGAGCCTGAGTCTACATGGAAGAAACCTTAAAGTATCAGATAGGGAAGATGCGGGTGCGGAAATGACTGTAGCTATAAGAGCGCGAAACAATCCCCGTGGTGAACTCTCACGTGGTGGTGGCACGTGGCAAACTTACTAGGAAGTATGCTCGCCACATACAGCTCATCTTCGACGTTCATGGCGACCCCAATTCTCATCGGTGTTGGTGCCATCGCGGCAGCTATTGCAGGTCGCACTTTAATGCGCCGCGGCCTCATTGGCGGTAAGGCTGCCG
>JASFDG010000012.1:64263-136618 GCA_036937095.1 Phaeolepiota aurea
ACAGAGCGAGGCTCGCAAATGATGAGCAAGGAGGTCATTCATACCTATTGAACAATCCCTTCAGCTGCCTTGCCAACTTCTGCATTTCTTCCGACGCGTTATCTTCCTGCGCAGCTTGCGCTTTACGAATGTGGGGAGGAACGTAAGCCGAACCTTCAAACACATCAATGTATAGTTATATAGACGGTATGCCCACTCACTTGATACAGGATTTGCTTTTTGAACTGGTTCGGATGGTGGTATTAGCATGGGTGCCTCTTCCTCGTCGCTGCCCTCTGTCCTTTGATCGACCGTGATTCCTCCCCACTCTTCTTCACCAACATCCTCGTCATCCTCGTTGTAGTCGGTGTCCGATGATGTGTCGTCTGATTGGTCCGCCTCATTTCCTTGCTCGATAGGCAATTTCTAGAGACTTCGTAGATGAGAAATTGACAAGCATTCTTGACAGGCGTCACATACGGTACTATGCACAGAAAATGCATCAGCCCAGTCAAACAGATCTACGAATTAAAATCTCCTCAGCAGGCATTTGGGTATAGGGGGACTGAGTCATACGCACCACCCAACCCATCATCCTCGATATCCGTACTCTTCTTCTTTCCCTTTGCATAGCCGAGCTTTGATTCCAGATATGCGATATAGGCCTCATCCTCGTCTTCTTTGCGCGTTTTTGGAGGTTTCGCGAGGGAAAGGGCAGCCTTTTTTACGGTTGCCCCCTTGGCGACTGTAGCAAACTCGATCACCGTCTTGGTTGCCGACTTCGCGGTACCTGGAAGGGATGGCGTACTGGAGCTCTTCAATATACCCTTGAATGCATTCGGTGGAGGTTTCTCAGATTGCGGCTCAAGATCAGGTTGTGGTGATCCCTCCACGCGATTTTTTTTCCGGCTTGGGGACTCTTCGTGTTCACCGTCAGCAGGTCGCTTGCGCACTGACTCTGCAGTATGCGCGAAGAAAACAGCCTTCTTCCGCTTCTTTTCAGACCTTTCCTGTTTCCGCGATTCTTTTCGGGACAGCTGGGTCCCTCGGCCTTTGTGTTTCAAAGATTGGGGCTGGGTGTTGGCTATGAACCAAGTCAGAACCCCACTAGTTAGAGAACCGATAGGAATACAAACTAGTAGCATCACCTATTTCCTCCAGAAGACCTTGAGGGAGGCGTGTTGTCGAAGTTTTCTTCCGAACTGCCATGGTTGATCAGGATTGAAAAATGTGATCACAACGTTTCCGCATATCACCACCCTCACTACAAAGTGGATATTTAAATTCTGCCTAAGCTATGGCCCTCCTTCACTGGCGATAGAATCATGCTAACTCCATCCAAATGCTTGGTGTAGACCTTATGCCCACAAACATCCGCCTGGACATCACAGACCAGATAAATTGGCAGATACTTCGTATTAATCTCGGTGCCGTCTCAAGCCCATATGGTCAGTTGGCGACGAGGATCCCCACTTTCAGCACAGTTCCTCGATCTGATTCATTCATGATCACTAAGTCCGATCAGGTCGTATGTATTTTTCTGTCCTACACTCTAATTTGCTGAGCTTTGTAGGAGGCGCTACGACTGGCTGACTTTGCCATGTAACATGATAAGAGTGTGCCGGGCCCTTGCTGGCTTGTTTCTAATGCTGGCGACTACGTGTGCACGATATGGATTACATGGCGCTGTCTTTGGGAGTGTATCAAATTGGATACTCGCTAGAAGACCACTTGCCATAGATGGCTGGAATGCTTCGCTCAATGTTAAAAGCTGCATGGCTAAAACCCCTGACACAGTTCGCGGCAAACTTGTTGGCTGTTCACTATGTTCTTCAACCCATGCCTGGTAGTGCTTGCATGTGTCTATCTTGTAATCGCGGGGTCTTCCCTTGTGGTGAGTGACCATCAGCTGTTTATTATCCAGTGAATTGCAACGCTTCGTTTCCTTTTTGGTAGACTCGCCAGTCCACAATGCATGCTGCCGCTTGCAAAGGGGGAGCTGCAGGATCACTCCGGTGTTGCTCAGCACTTGGCCAAGCAAGTATACGTCCCCTTGATCTGCCCCATCTGTACTGATCATCTCAACCTGATAGCAAGGCTCGGATCCAGATGACCCTTTTCTGACGGCGATATATGGCCTCAATGCCATCAAACAGATCGAAAACGTCGGACTCGAGTGCAATGTCATGAACGACCTTGGCTTGGTTCCCGGACCCCCGCAATACGATTGCAGGTCAATGGGCGACCATCCTGTATGCTGTTCTGTGGTCGCAGTGGTGAGTTCCGCTGGTTAATTCGAACGTTAACTCCACTTGAACCCTTGGTGATAGAGTGGCATTGCAGCAGCCAATTGCGTACTCGTAGATTTTGTTGAGATCCCTGATGATGGTTGATGCGCCACCATAGTTCCGTTGGAGATCAACAAAGCGTAGTCTGCAGATAATGAGGAAATATAACTTGGTCTCATGTTACAAGTATAATAAATAGTACAGAGCATGAAGGGGTACACATTGAACGCTGAACTTGAAATTGCGGCTGAGATTACTAGGCCTGCGAATGTGGTGCGCAAGAGTCCTTCTGATCCCAAGCTATGAGTTCGATTATTGACTTATCTTACGACAGGATATCTACTTACTGCATTATATCTGTGACCTATCATGTAGCATAACAAAGCAATGGTGAACCCACCAAACACAGGCGACCCAGTACCCCTCCCTTGCAGGCCAGAGCTATGGTGAAGGACGACTACGACGTGATCCTGGGGCGAGTCGCCATGCACAATAACAACTTCCTCCCGCGTCTGTTTAGCGGCAAAGGTATGAGGCTAACAATCAAACCCTTTGAGATGCCGTATGGCCTATCTGCGTCTCTCCACCACTGGCAACGAGTTCACGTACCTTTGACGCCGAATTCTGACGTTTGTCCCAAGGTAACCCACGCGTTTCGCAGAATCCCAACGGTGAGCATCGTGACGTTCCATCTTCATTCCGCCGTTCATGTTTGCCTGGACTGCGGCGGATTTTCTGTTCTAGACTTTTACATAGACTAACAATGTATTTTTAGCCTCCTCATCGGTTATCCGCACATCTTTCAGCTCCGCCTCGCTTCCTCACCTTGCCACCTACGAACCTTCTCACGACCCTTCTTCCAGTTTCTCCCCAGGCAGGCCTGTACGTTTCAAATTGTCCTCAGATACATCTTATACGAGAGCTATCTTCTCGCCGGCAATGTCCCCTTACACTCACGAGCCTCTTCTCGCGGGCCCCGCCATGGCTTCGGATAACAGAGGAGGCAACCCAGAATATAAGCAGTATGGCTTTTCCGGTAACGTTAATTCACAAGAGGAATTTGGCCCTAGCGCAGCCCACTCGCGCAAGAAGAGGAAGTGGATGGTAGTCTGAGCAATGGTGACCTGCTACAAGGATGTCGCCTTATACAAATTCTTTTAGGTCGTCGGTGGTGTCATTGCCCTGATTGGCGTGATCATCATTGCGGTTGTTGTTGCTGTCGTCGTTACAAGCAAGAACAAAAGTTCCCCCTCTTCTGGCTCTTCCACTTCTGGCACCTCCTCTTCTGGCACCTCCCCTTCGAGCAGCCCGAGCAATTTTGCGAAGAATGATCTGTTGCATCAATCATTCTATGGCATCGCATATACACCTGAGGGCTCTCAACTCCCAGACTGTGGTAACAAATTAGGTGTGTAGTGGGCGGGATGTGCATATACGATTCCACTTCATTCTCGACTACAGAGGACGTGATTACGGATATCCAACTTCTGTCCCAATTAACAACGGTGCGTTTTCTCCGCTCCCGCGCATAAGCCATTCATAACTTTGTTCTGCGAAAGCGGGTTCGCCTCTATGGTGCAGACTGTAATCAATCTGCACTTGTTGTAAGTCCTTGAACCTGCTGGCCTACAACCCAAGTTGATTAGGCGATATAAGCTTGAGGCCATCAAGCAGACCAAAGTTAACATGACCGTTTTCCTTGGAAATTTCCCTGTCGCGACCGATAATAATACTGCATATCAACGCCAGCGCGATATCATTAAGTCTGCGCTGCAGACATACGGCACAGACAACATCGCTGGTATCACAGTCGGGAACGAGTTCATGCTCAAGTAACTTGCATCATAATATCTGCTTGAAAGGTTCTGATCTGGCACACAGCTACTTAAATGACAATGGTGCAACTGTCCCGGACAGTGCCGTTGGGGATGCTGGCGCCGCACTCATCATTGCGGATATTGAAGATACGCGATCTATGGTGTCAAGCTTGGGGATGAACGTACCGATTGGTAATGCTGATGCAGGGAGCTATTTTAATACTAAAGTACTGCAAAGCATTGATTACGGAGTGAGGAGACGTGGTTATATTCACAATTGAAGCAGTAGCTGATTATCTGGGGTATCTTCTAGATGGCGAACGTGCACCCGTGGTTTGCGAATGTAACAGCACAAGATGGCGCTGGATGGACAGCAGACTTTTTCCAGGAAACAGACGTGGCTGCCGCGTCTGCACTGAGCACTAACCCTAAAATGTACATCGCTGAGACTGGATGGCCAACGGTAACATCAATCATGCGTGTGGCAAGAGATCGGGTTGGCTAACAACTATCGTTAGGACTCATCTGATGCTGGAAACGAGAGTAATGGTGCATCGACTGCGTCTGAGACGAACCTACAGATATTCCTCGACACCTTTGTCTGCCAAGCGAATGCGAATGGGACAGGGTACTTCTTCTTTGAAGTGCGTTCAATTTGGGATTTTATTATGAACGAAGCTGACTCCAGATGGTCCAGTATTTCGATGAGCCTTGGAAGGATGCCCAATTCGGTGGCGTTGAAGGATGGTGGGGCCTCTTCCATGCAAAGTTCGTATCGAATTTGCTGTTTGAATTGTCTTTCTTTCTCCTCAAGTCCATTAACCGCAGCCGCACGCTCAAGAACATCAAACTCCCTGACTGCCGGTCATCTTGATGATGTGTACAAGGAACTTGATGGAGATGCATACACTTACTAACATCTAGTATAACTTCCCAAACTCCTTTTTTCGATCTAGGCCCATTCCACACTATTACTACCTACCACGATCATTTCCAGTCATTTCCACGCCCTTTCCATGCCCTCGGACCTGTACCATAGCTAGTGCTAATGGAGAATACCAGATAGCGTCCCTGAATGTTACGTAAATCCTGACTGAGTGCTACCTGGCTCTCTGTTTGTGCGTTTGATTCCTTTCAGTCATAGCAGGGGTTGCTCTTTCCCTGATTTCGTTATTCCTCATGCCAGTGACTGGGCTGCTTTCCTATGTCTCCGACCTACTTGTTTTCGTGGCCACGACCCCTGTGCATCACATCGTGTTTCCGTACATACTGGCACCCACTCTACATGCGGCGCGGTATGTTTTCCACCTCAAATTACGAAATAATTCGAAACGGTTCCCTGACCAGAGCCACGTAGAATATCATTAGCATACCAATCAAATGCACGGCGGTCATCTATGCCCCTCCCATGGGGCACCTACATCGTCGGATACCTCATCATGGTATGAAGCCAACCGATATCTTATCCTTGTACTGTTGACATGAATCTGTGCAGTGCTGGGGAGGGTCTATAATGACCCATCTTCTGCTTGGGCTGCCTCCTCCAATGATGTATTCGTTCCATCCATATGTCAACTATCTCACCGTGCACATCGCGCTCACACTCTTCTTCGCCCTCTTTCCAGACGTACGTTCTTCTGCTCCGTCCACGTCTTCCTCGCCCTTATTGTCTTGCTCGCGCTCGCTAATCCCCCTCAAACCCCCATCACCTCTCGCATCTGCGCTTCGGCCTCTGTGCATACTTGCTGATCTGCTGTTGCTCCCTGCTACTGCCCTACTCGCCATGCGGCCCACTCGTGCACAGCTTCTTCAACCACGGGTTCTCGAGACCGTGTTGTTCCCCCTCGATGCTATTCTCCGCACAAACTCCGTCACCGCTGCCCTCAGCCTTCTCAGTGCTCCTGATGTGCACCCACAATACCCAACCTCTGCCCTGACTCACCTCATTATAGGCGCATTAGCATCAGCTGGTGGCGGCCTATCTGCGGCGACGCTGTCAACGTGGACAGCAGACTGGGCGCTTGGGACACCCCCAGTCCTTCGGCGTGGTGCAGGTTTCGCTGGGACCCTGGATGTTTGGGGTGGAGCACTTGTAGGTGCGTTGCCCCAATTTCGACTTCGACATGGTACTTCAAAGTTAACGATCAATCATGATTTCTGCAGCGTTGATTTATAGTACGCTTACTGGACACCCTGCATTTAGTGTTATACGGGGGTATGGTGTGATACTATATCCAGATGCGCTTGAAGTATCTAGCAAGGGTGGTGTAGGATCTCCAAACGGGGCCAAGGCGCTTGCATGTGTGGTGTTGGGGACACTTTTTGCGCTGCGTGTTATTAGGGTCCACTGGGTACCTTATCTTAGTGCACCAAAAACCGCAGCAGCCCCCTTGCCAAAAGCTGATGTCGCGAGCAGAAAACCGAAGATCAAGGCAAAAACGGGAGTGGTGTTGAAGGAAAGGAGTTCCAACGCGAAGCTAAACGAGAAAGACCAGGAATGGCCTTCAAGCGCTGTAGCGACTGGACTCAACAGCGTGTCCACAGCCGGCAAGGTCCTGAGAAGCTCAGGAAAGATCAAAAGCTAAGCCAGACACGCTTTGCGATGTTGTAGGATAATCACCACAGCAGCTTCAATGAAAGCATAGGATAGAGGCATCGCGGCTAATATACATGCCTCCATCTTTTCAGAAATGTACATGGCTATAATCATTCGTAACTACAGGCATTGGACTTGGACGCGTGACAGTCAGACTCGGCGTGACACTCGTTGTATACTCAAGTCACCGAAACGACAACTAGTAAGTTACATGCGGAACGCCATTATCCTAAGCCTGCCGCCTTGGGCTCGTCAAGTGCTTTTTAATGCCTTGAGGACCCGCCAAAGCTTTAGTCATTATCGGGATGGCAATTTCATTTCATCGGCATATGATAGAACGGAATGGAACATAATCAGAGTGAGTACCTTCGAGCGACATCTTGAGGGGGTCTAATCTTATTGTGTTTTATATTTTACTCGTTACTGCTTCTGCATATGGCAGAAGCGACATCTCCAATGACACCAGTCGAGGCGAACGGAATGCACGCGTCGATTGATAATGACCCGAAATGTCAGCTTTTGTCATAAATCGCCTCAAGGCCATTATATTTGGACTGTCGAGAAAGGCTTAGCAGCAACCGCCAGCCTTGGCCATCATGATATCTACGGCACTGGGAGTGTTGTGACAGGTGCGGAATTAGGACATGTTCCTAGGCCTCGTGTTCCTAGTGTTGTCTTCCATGGCCTCAATGGACCAATTTGCTCGTCTAATGGTGCACGAATTGATGCGCGCATATAGACCCGTGATCCACTGAGCACATGTTGTGCCATGGGGATAGCTGCGCTGGAATAAGTGACGAAACGAGTACGTTTTGTCTTTGAACCATAGTCAGGTTTGCCTGGGCACGAATTGTCCCGTGCCCCTTGACCTATCTAGCACACGGATTGATGCCCTTCACGGAAAAACCGAACCAAGGGAGTTTGTTCGTCCTCTTGCCAGAGATGATGGTCGCCTTATCGGCAACAGTGGACCGCCTGACGCGCATCTGAGAGGCAACGTGCTGAAGCACGTTGTGTGAAGATCCCATCAGGCCAACGGCTTTCTGTGAGATCAGCCATGTTTGTGAATGGGGTATCGTTGACATGACTGCCGTATGGCTTCGTTCGCGGCCGGGAGATCAAAATCGTTCAAGGTTTGTTATTGTCGCTCGTGGGATCTCGAGAATGTCTAGCCCCGCCTTACAAATGGTATCGGCCGTAGGCCATTGAAGGTCTGAGTAATTTCAAAAGGCGATTAAGGCAAAGATTCGGTGAGTGTCGGATGTGGTCCAGATACAACTAATCCATGTCCAGCTTTCCCAGAAGAAGTGCTCCTTGTGGCGCTAGCCGTGACCATATTGTTCTAATCAAAAGGCTCGTAACACCTTGTGCTTCTCGCACCCCCATTTCCTGCTTCTTGAAGATGTGATGGATAGGTTGTAGGTCCAACCCCCAGGCCAAACAGCTCCTGAGAGTACACCACCACCTATTATTGGCTGGACCAACAAATACATTGGCTTGTCCTCGCGTACTTACATGGCATATGCAATTACCCTCTAAGCTATTTGTAGGCGTCTCGGGATACCCCTTGTGGACACATCTCCGAAAAGTGGAAAGATATGTCCAAGATCTCTCTTTCAGCAGCGAGATCAGGGAAGGGCCACGAGGCGATTGACTATTTATCTCTCCAGGGCAAGCAGATTTAGCATCGTTCTTTGCCTCGAAACATGCCTTTCATCCGTCCCTTTTCTTCCACTTTTCGGCTTAGAAACCTTGCAACGATTACATCGCGTGGCTTCGCACTCAAGGCCAACCCACACAGTGCGCGAGCCGACCAAGATATGAGGTTGTGGTTCAAAAGGTACCTTACAACCTTCTAATGTTTTCATATCTACGACCTACGCGTTTCGCAGCTTTAATGTCTACGATGAAGAAAAGCAACTGTTCTTCTTGGACCGGGGAAAATTCGACCTCTTCGCCGCTTTGAGTTTCCCCGACGCAGACTTGCGACACCTAAAGACCTGTTTAGCCTTTTTTTTCTGGGCCTTCTCCGTCAGTATCCACCGAATCATTTGAGATACAATTCTGACGCTATCACAGACGGATGATCTTTCTGACGAGGGCGATTTTCAGTCGAAGCCCGACGCTGTCCAAGCTGGGATAGATATCTCAAATTCTATTCTTTATGACAAGGATGCGATTCGCCCCAACTACCCGTATGCTGCGATGCTATTTGAGTATGGTAGCAACTTCTTGTGGTTCTTGCTGATCTTAGGCCTTGACTCTTTGACAGCCTTCTGAATGAAATTCGCGCAACTGCAACGCCTGGGGCCAGCAGGAGGTAAGTATTTACACAAGCAATATCATCCAAAATTTATGGAAGTCTAGGTTTGCTCATGCTTTCGAGCTTTGGAGTAAAGGCCAAGTAAAGCAGTCACATAACCGTTCTATCGAACGTATGCCGTCTATCGCCGAATTTATTTTAATGCGAAGAGCAACAATAGGTGCGGCGATGGTTGAAGGTTTGTCAACCCACCGCCAAATGTGGACATGCCTGACCGCACCCTAGCGATGGTTGAGTATTCTCTCGATATTGACCTCCCGGACAACGTCTTTGAAGACCCAATATTCCGCCAAATGTCAGATGCTACCAGTGACATCATGACCTGGCCAAATGTGAGTAAAATGCATTCTTCCCCTGAGTGAACCAACGCTTATCACGTTACCCACATAGGACCTGTGCTCTTTCAATGTACGCCAGTATTTTGATTCAAGCCTTTGTCTGACACCATTGACCCCGTGTTATAGAAAGAACAGGCAGACGGCGATTACCAAAACCTTGTGTGTTGTATCATGGTTGAGCATGATGTTGATTTGCAGGGGGCCGTCGACATTCTTACGGAAATGATTGATAAGAGGGTATCGGAATATCTTGATCTCAAATCGCGCTTGCCTTCTTTCGGCCCAGAGGTTGACGCTGAACTTTCCAAGTACCTCACCGCACTCGAGCACTTCGTTCAGGGAACGGTGGTGTGGTATTATAGGAGTCCAAGCACGTTTTTTCATTGTCCTGTCGCTATTACGTCCATCTGACTTTAGTCACTCAGGGTATTTTCGTGGGACACCCATCGATGACAGTGTCTCACATAAAGAGCTCAACCTTTGCCTCTACAAGCCAGCGACGCCAGGATATCCAACACCCCCGACAGCCCCCAAGACATGGGCCGTTCTCCTTTTCGTGTTCACATTCCTATTCCTTCAAGCACAGCTGAATGCTTTCTTTCTCGAATTCCACGTCCGGTCCTCTGTTTCTAAAGTGTACTCCAACCTCTTCAAGTCTGACCAATAATTCCTTCTTGTCATTTGCACGAGAGATGTACGTTACCATGTAATCTAGTTGTACTACTGACTGTATGTACATGACGCCGGTGTATTGAGTTATAATTCTCAGTTCCAATATCATAACTACCTTACCCTATCCGACTATCCTGGATAGAACCAGAGAAAAGTTGATCGGCCAAAACTAATCTCAATGGGTTCAATTCGGAAATGGAAACAATATGGCTACGATGCATCTAATGCCTAGGTAAGCATTTCGGGCCAGTTTACAGGCATCGGTACATGTCAAGGTACGTTATACCAACGTTAGAGGTCACCTTCCATGACAAGCAATGGAGATATAAAGTCCAGAAGAATGGCCCTCCTCTTTGGGGATACCGCAAACTCTCCGTCTTAACCGGGGGGCTCGTGATTGCTTTCCAAAGATGAAGGTCTTCGGAGTCGGACTCAGGCTGACTGTCGGCGGCAATTACAGAGCTTGTCAGGCGCCCAACTTGTGCGTCCACGATGCCGGAATCAGGTTGATGACAGATGTGGTGCCCGGAACGGAGAGCTGCTAGCTAGAGGTCGAGCTGACATAGGAGTCTGTCCTCAACCTTAGGCTTGGCCTGCCGAAATCCCTTATGAACCAGGGATCACCTGGCCATTTGCCATTTGCCAGTTGCAATGACCTTCGCAGTTCAAGCGTTGGTTTTAGTACTATCACCTCGAACGATTTGATGGATCTATGATGTGTGTTCAATCAGCTGGAGCTGGGAGCCTGCAGGTGGGTCCGGCCTGTAGGTGCCCACCTTGAGAGCATGGACCCACTTTGCAACTCGTGCTAATTGTCAATTCTTCCCAAGATAGTCATAATGCGACGGGTGAGGGGATCTAGGATTCTAGAACTGCACTCGCATTCTTTTTTCGACAACTCCTGGAAATCAGAAATTCCGGCCAATACAACATGACTGGCGATAAGGGGCCACTGAGTTCGTAGGTCTGTCTCCAAGTAGCTGAATTGGTGCCATAGCCGTTGCTTCTGGGGTCGAGCCATATTTAGTCGTTCGGCATCCGGTCAAAGATAAGACCCATATACAACCTAGGCTATGATGACGGTAACCACGATTGCCTCAGATCAAGGGAGCAGCAGGGCGGGGAAAAATACCCAAGGCTTGTTTGCCAGAATCTAAAGGTCGCACGCAGAAAAGGATCCCCCTTGCGCCGACCAATTCCCGTCCCAATCTGAACGCTGAATCTTCCACTATCTATCCGCTCGGCTTATCTTCGAGAAAGAAGTCTGGCGCTGAATACGGCAGACAAATAAATGGCAAGAAAGCCAGGTCAAAACAAAAAGGTTAGTGCATTGGCCGGGAGTCGAACCCGGAGCTAGGCCAATCAACGACATGGGAAGACCCAATGTTACCGCTACACCACCAATGCTTCTACAGTTCTCCATTGTGATACATTTGATGTTGCACTCTCCCTTTGCAAAGTAACATCCATTATTCGTAGTATAGATCTTGATTACAGTAGAAGGGAGAACCACATGCGCAAGCTTAGTACATACACAGATGCTTAAATTACGGCATGTCCAATGATCAAGTCCAACAAGAAAATCCAAAAAAAGAACAAGCAAAAAAAAAGGGTGTAGGTGAGAGGAGGGTTATGGTGGAGCCAAAGGGGTAATGTAGGCATGGGGTAACTGGACGAGAGCCTTTACTAGGAGTCCAAACAAAACACAAAGTGCAGGACAGCACAAAATACAACAAAAGGGGAAAGCCATAGCATACCAAGCATATCCTAATTTCTAGCAACCTGTTTGTGAAGTCCGCTCCATACTTGAATTCATATTCTGCTGCATCCAGGCACTTGGAGGAATCCCCGTCTTCTCTGGGATGCCTGTTACCGCACCACCTGCCCCTGCCACTCGAGAGATCTGCAGCTGGGATACCACAGGCTTATCTGCAGAAGAACGTTTCTTCTTCAAGAGTACCCTCGCTTTCTCCCGCTCGCCTTTCTCACCCAGCGTCTCCCCCCGTCGTCGTCGTGACGTTGGAAGCGTTCGACTGCGTGTCATGCCCAGGCCGCCACCGCCGAGGTCAGTGGGTAGCTCATGCGGGCTATCTGGTGACATATCGCCTTCCGATAGTACACCATACATTGGCTTTGAGGGGGTCGCTAGATAGATTATTCATAGAATGTCAGGACCGCGAAAAAAATATGCAATCAAAAACGCACCACCATGTTCCATCGTCGTCCTGCGCCTCATCATCTTGATCCTTTCAACCCTTTCCTGTTCTTTCTCCTTGTCCGTCCCTTGTCGACTTCCTGGACCACCTCTCGGGACAAATTTCCATCCACCACCGACATCAGAGTAGTCAAAACCCTCGTCCGTATTTGGCACAACCATCACGTCGTCGATATCTGAGCCCCACGCACTCCGTGAGGGCAGAGACACACCAGGGCGACCATTCATACAAGCAGCTTGCTGCAGGCCAACTCCAGTTTCCGTCTTGAATCCAGATCAAGATCCAGAAACATGGGGTGTCACTTCACTCACAGTTGGCCCTCCGATTCTTTGTCCCTGGCTCCCGCCCCTTTCTCCTCCACTACTGGGCACCCCACTAAGTCCGCTTCCACTCGCTGCGACCATGCTTGGAGGCGGTGGGGGTATGTCGAGCATGAACCAATCCTGCTGGGCAATAAGGAACTCGAGAACCCGCTGGCTCAGTGCATGTTCATGAGGCGACATCTCATGCTTTGGGTGGGCGATAAGCCCTGGGCGGAATATGACTGCAAGATCTGATAGAGACATGAGTAACTAGGCCACTGCTATGAGGCCAAGATTCCACGTGAGCGACGTACTTGTGGCTGTCATGAGGTTTTTATCGCTTTTCCGCGCGAAAACTGACAAGAGATCAAGTACATATAGTAGCAGATATTGATTTGCCCGAGGCAGGCGACGGATGAGTGACTTGTATGTGGTGATGGCAGTGTCTGGATTATTCACATTCTTGGCTGCGGATACAAATACATACCATGAAGTGATCAGATCATGATCCGATGAGAAGGAGAAAGAAACTTACACAGCGCTTCCCGAAACTTGAACGGGGAAGTATGAGGATGGCGGCATATTGAAGGAATGGAAGTACCCACTGTATGGTACATATCATAGGGGATAACGGGCTCCTGTATCGTATCATGAGGTGGAATGCAGACAGACACGCCCAAGCAAACGAACCGGCATTTGTGTAAGGTATCTCCGAAAAACACTAGCCACGTCGTGCGTTGTGTATGACTCCTTCCGCCAATCAAGAGATTTGCCGTACTAGATGGTGGTGGGGTGAGTTATTGATCAAAGGATGGAGACGTTGGAGAATGGAGTGGGTGGGGATTAAACGTCAGAGTCACATGGTGGAACTTACTCTTGGAGGGGTTTCGAATTGAGCCTGGAGCTCTCGCATGCGCTTGTTTGAACCATTCACGCGGAAAGTGCCTTCAACCTCGGTGGCTACATAGAATCGTTTAATATGGAATAGATAGCGAGAACGGAATATAATACCATTTTCTTTCAGGTAGAGACCACTGCAACAGCCAACGTGTGAGAGACTGGTATTTGAGTGCGCTGGGTGTGCTCACCATTTGGCTACGACGACTGGAATATACCCCCACACGTAAAGATTGCCATTTGCATTTGCGGTCGAGATTTGGACATTGGCATAACGCAGACTTTCCTTGAGAGGTTTTCCGAATACAGGATGTTCTGAGGTATCGGGAACTGCAAAAACGTTGTATGCGTGAGTAAAAAGCACACACACGATTGGTAGAAGCCGCCGGAGGGATCGACAGGCGTGGGTGCACAAGGGAAGAGGGAGACATAGCGATCGAAGTGGATACATGCCTTTGTGAAAGTCAACGTCTTTCTTTGTGCGCTGCACGAAATTAAAGTGGTTCCACCAGGCCTTTAGATTGGCCTTCTGTGGATGTTCGTATTGTTGATATGGATGCTCCGTTGCGAGCATCTTATTAGGATGTGGCGAAGAGGAAGGTTGGAGATGACTGGAAGTGAAAGCCCTTGGAGGAGGTTTATGCGGTTGATGTATGGCGTTGACAAGCTGGAAAGATTGGGACAACGGCGGTGGCTCCGTCGGTGTGAGTGTGTGAACGTAATCAGGTGTAAGCGTGGGTGCAGAGTCCCCGGAGTTGGGCGAAGTGTGTCTTCGGAGAGCAGGCCGCTTGAAGAGGCCGCCCAACTTTGCACGGGGCTTCTGAGGTGGGGATTGCTGGGAAGACAGAGCGGCAACAGCGACGGGGAAGAAGTCAACAGCGACCTGGGTCCAAATTCTGTCTTGATGCAGGTTGGCGAAACTGGTAGAAGGGAAAGGACTATCTGAGATTTCAGAGAAACGATTTGTAGATGGAAGTGCGGAAGAAAGAGGCCAGAACTGGTTTTGCTCAACACAACTTCGGTAACGGACATCGCAGCCCTCGCCCATGACGCGTGCGACTCATTATCAGTGCACAGCCACACTGCGCAGGCTATGCTTTTTTTTCTCCCAGAAAACATATTATCAAACTGTCCATACCAGAACTCCATAAGGATAATGTTTACAGGTCGCGCAGGATCGCAGAGATATCATATCAGATGTTATACATGATATTGATGGAAATATAGGGAAAGCCTTCTCATGTCCAGCTCTGTCACAACTATCAAATGCCTGGCTTCAACAATCCACATGACTCTTGGCATATATAAACAGAAATCCACCATACACAATGTTGTCGCTTCGACCTATCCTCCCTACCTTGGCAGAATCCCTCTCGCCCACATTGGCTGCCTACGCCCCTTCATCACAAAGCTAGTCCAGGGTGGCACACTTGCGCTTCTTATCTGTTACCTGCTTTCCAAGCCAAAGCCTCGCTATGCCTCCAACCTTTCCCAGGTAGATAATCAAGAATATGATATCATTGTTGGCGGTGGCAAGTCGCATCTGTGTGCCCACACCCTGCGACAGAAGAATCGATTTTCTGCAAAATAGGCACCTCTGGCTGTGCCCTCACCGCTCGCCTCAGCGAGGACCCCCGTATTCGCTTGCTTTTAGTTGAAGCAGGTGGCAGGTAAGCCCTACTTTGACTGAAACACCCACAATTATTAAGCACAGCCCAACCCGAGTGGCAAAGCATTGGCATATACCCGCATCCCTGCGCTCTTCGGCCGTCTTTTCCGCTCCAAGTGCGTGTATGACTTGCGCGCAGAGCCGCAGACCAATGCCGGTGGAAAGTGTAAATTTTGGCCCCGAGGTGCCTGAAACAACCAACCCCTCAGGCTGTACAAGATTTTGATGATCGCCTTGTCCAGCCAAAATACTTGGTGGTTGTATGGTTTTTCTCTTATGTTTCTAAAATACAAGACTCATTCAACGCCCTTCAGGCTCTTCGATCAACACCCAAATGTTAATTCTCCCTTCCCGCTTTTTTGTTTCAGGTTTATTTAGTCCCATTTTTTTTCGTTTCAGGGCCCAATATGGTGCACGACGAGATTTCGACCAGTGGGCGGAGCACACAGGTGATGCTTCATGGTCATGGTCAAACTTAGCCCCCTATTTTGCGAAATTCAAAGCCTGCCAGCCTCACCTGGATTACCCACTTGTTGACCTGGGTGATCATGGCAGTGCCGGGCCCGTTCAAGTTGGTTACTTCAATACGGTTACAGCTGCTTCCAAGGCCTTCATTCAGGCCTGCGTCAGTGTTAGGATACCTTTCACCCACGATTGCTAAGAAGGGCGGGTTGCTTGGTGCTGAGCAGAATAAGTAGGTGGCGCTTCCCAAATGACTATTTCATGACCTTTGCGTCCTCAACTAATGCCATGTTAGTGACTTATGTGGACAAAACTACCACACGCGTACATCGGAATCGGCGTACCTAACCGTAGATGTGCTGGCCCGGAAGAACTTAACAGTTGCGATTTATGCCACTGTGACGCGCTTGTTGTTTGAGGACGCGTCGGCCAAGGGTTCTGGGGCGAGGGCTGTGGGCTGTGGGTGTTGAATTTGCCAATCGCGAAAATGGACCTCAGTTCCAGGCTCGCGCGAATAGGGAAGTAATTGTCTCCGCTGGCTCTGTGCATTCGCCTCATGTGAGTAATGATGCCCTTCATCGGCTTGCTCTCCGTTGTGTATTCCTTGAGCACGATTTTGATACCCTTTCCTTTCCCCAATAGATCCTGATGTTCTCCGGTGTGGGTCCCGTTTCACATCTCCGTTCTAACGGCATCACAGTTGTACATGATCTGCCAGGTGTCGGTGCAAACCTTGTTGACCACCCTGTCGCCGATCTGTATTTCAAAAATAAACTGAATGTATCAGCGAAATATTGCAGGTCCGCTTCTGTTTCCGACGTCGGGAAGGTTTTGCGAGCGTTTCTGGCTTGGAGGCGGGCCATTGGCAATGAACGTGGGCCCTCTCATGTCACACTTCTTCGCCAAGGGTTTTGTAGATTGTAAAGTTTAGAGAGTGCTGCCTTTATTCGTTCGGACGATCCCATCCTGTTCCCTCCCGCCGAATATGCAGAGAAAGTTCTTGACAGCTCGTCTGCAAGCGACAGCCCAGACCTTGAGCTCTTTGCGACCCCGCTGGCATATAAGGTACGTATAAGCCATCAAAGGCTGAACTGTAGCCAGGATCATGGAGCTATTTTCTTCGACGTGCATACTTATGCCCTTCATGTGTATCTTTTACGGTATGTGGCAGATCCAACCAAATCTCGCCAACCAGACCTGACATCTTAGCCCCACCAGCACCGGTAGTCTCCTCCTGACTCAGGAGGAGACTTGGCGATCTCAGGAGCCAAGTATCAATCCCAAGTGATTGTTTTGGAACTAACCTGGCAGACCCACTTGAAACACACATGTTAAATGTTCGCAGTTACATCTCGACTCGTGAAGATATCGTTAAACTCATACGCGGTGTCCGAATCTGTCTTAAGATCGCACAGACTGTACCGCTTTCCGATCACCTTGACGCCGATTTCGTTCGTCCTGACCTGGATCACCGTCTGCATATCGCCACTGACGCAGAACTCGAGGCCCTGGTGCATGAACGCGTTGGGTCGGTCTATCACCCAACGACAAACATGCCGCATGGGCTCCGCTGCCGATGCAAGCTCCGTGGTGGACACAAAACCATGAGTGCATGGTATCGCGGGGTTGCGGGTGTGCGATGCGTCAGTGACTCCGTGGGCTATTTCAGGGCATACTGTATGTGTTCCATTCCGCTTTGTGTCGGGTCTATTTTAAACTTGATCTGGGTTTATAGGCCAGTGCTTGTTACGCGATCGCGGAAAAGCTGGCTGATGATATCAAGACCGAGATCCGGGGTGCTTGAATGTGATATTCATTGCTCTGCCGGATTGTTTCGACTTCATTAAAAGCTTAAAGGGAAAATGATTTTTCATAAGCAAAGTTTTGTTTCTTGTATTGTACCATAAGCAGAGTAATAGGGCTCAACATCCTATAGCACAACTAATGGCGGCTGATAATGCCAAACGTGTACAGGGGTTTTAACATCTAAAGTACATAGTTTTCCCAACACCAAAAGGTGTGAGGACCTGGTTTACATGGGTTGATGGCTGCGACTTGTGCCAGGTGGAGTGGTTGTTGACAAAGGGGCAGAAGACAAAAAACCAGAGGTCGAGACCCACTGCGTACTCCCATCCACCGACAATTCAACATCTGTCAGGGTGATATGTGAGAGCGGTGGTTGGTAAGGTTCTGGTGGGGCTGGAATTATTAGCTCGGGCCCGGAACGGTCGTTCTTACTATCGCTCAAAGACACTTCGGAGCCATCACTCTGCCTGCGAAATACCCGATAGAGAAGGGTCAGTACAACCGGGAAGTTGCAGACCATTAATGCTAGAACTGCCTGGGTCGGACATGAGTACAGAGGGAACGGCAAGCAAAGATGGTTGGGCTTACCTCCATTTGGGCTGCCATCGTGGCTACGAGAATGTAGTCTGGGCCAAGGTTAAACCCCCCGTACCAAACAGCGCAAAAGTAGATTGTAGCGAGAATGGTCGCGAAGCTTGACGAGAAAGCTACTATGACGATGCAGCGCTCGACAGGCGGGATCCTGAGACGCCGCAACATTATCAGGGGAAAGAGAAATAACAAAATGTCACCAGCAAAATCGACTAGTGACAAAGATCTGTTAGTAGGTACAGATCGATGGGGTAATTTATCCTACGGGTAACTGAAATGATTCCACCAATGGGAGGGCGACCACAATGGTAAAGTAAATATCGCCAGTGTGCAGGACCCGCTTGACAGGTTATCGTAGAAATGATCACGCATGCGGCATAGGCAAGAACAAAACTGAAGGCAAGGCCGAAGCTGCACCGGCGTGAAATGGAGTTTGGGGGAAAGACTCTTGCTAACGATAGTGCGAGACTCGTGCGCGATAGCCTGTACGGGAAGTGGATATCAAGGTCAGTGCACAGCAGTTCTCTCCCACATGACTGCTACCCACCAAAGGATTGTGAATTGCATGAAGGCCCCAAACCAAAAGGAATAAAAAGCAGTCACTTTGTCCCTTGAAATCGAACCAGCGTCTGATTATGGGGTTAAGGCTACCGGGGGAAAATAAGAGGGAATGCATACGTATCATGAACTTGAGCCACATCGAGACGAAGTATACGATATCCATTCCGAAGGGTAGGAGAACCAGGTAGTCGTCCCACCACATTTTTCCATGGCGTAAACGGTGGAACAGCCTTGTAATTGTCGCGGCGAAAGTTAATGAATGCAGAATTGAGATGCAAACTGCAACCGAATGGTCAGCAACGCTGCGATAAGAGTAGACATGAGAAATCAAAGACCTTTCCAAGCAAGGGAATTTTGTGGAGGGAATGGCATATTTTGCTTGGATGGCCACCGAATGGTGGGTCGCTCTTGCTTAAGGGGTCCTAGTTAGCCGGTATACAGTCGAAATCATATAGAAATTTGGAGAGCTAGAGGGGTGCTCTTGCGTGGGACCTAGTGTGAATTATTAGTACAGGCGACATGAGGAAAGAACGCATTGTGATGGGGACAACTGCGACCGCCTTCGTAGCCTGAATGAATATGGGAATGACGTTGTGTTTTCTAGGGAACAATGTATCCAAGGGCAACAATACTGCCATAGACTTAAGAGGCCGGTATCGCTCGTCGGCCTAATGGTCTAGTAGTATGATACGCGCTTCGGGTTTTCCCGCTTCATATAAAGCTTGCATGTGCGTGGTCCCGGGTTCAATTCCCGGTTGGGCCCAGTTTTTTTTTGTGTTCTGAGCCTCACATAGTGTACTTGCCAATTCCTGGCGTACTACAGTATAGTATAGCGTTAGGACGAGAAGTACAACGCACTGCACAGGTCTGATCAGACCACTGAAAATGCGGTCACGTGGTCTACGCGTTGAGTTTTGCCGATATCAACCTCCTCAACCCAACCTCCCCTGTCCACGAAAAACAACATGTTCAAAAGCATTTTACCGTCCAAGCGGATTGTATCCTCAGAGTTTACGATGCTCACAAGCTTGGCTGACGTTTCCAATGGCAAGGAGAACCAACCAAACCTCGCGACAGCAGGTCCGATCAAGCCTGGCACGAAATTGGTTTCGAAGAATTATGGTCTACTCAGTGAAAAAAAGAAACGAAACGATACCAAAGTAATGAAGGACCCAACCCCAGAGGAGGGTATGAATCAAGCATTTGATAGGTTGCTGGTAGGTTCACCCCACTCGCTGCAAGGGGTCATTAGGTTGACCTGTGTTCAGAACGATCTCCAAATCCCAGCTACTTTGAGACCGAAACTTGCAGGAATGGATGCTACTGTGAAAGCAGCCATGCTTAAGTCGTCGCAGTCTATGGCCATTAGCCAAGCATCAACACCCTCTCCCCCGGAAACCCCCCGGACGCAAGCACTCCGAAGGGCTCATAGCATCGAATCACTTGATGCTCCCCGTGCTCCAGCCCTATTTGCGGATTATGACCGCGCGGAACCTCCACACACTGCGGGTTTCTCTCAAGGACATGTTTCCTCCCACCATTCTCCGTATCTTGGAGGGTCCAATACTCCCAGAAAGGCCAGTGCTCACACCCGCGGCCTTTCCTTTGACGCTCCACGGCTGTTCTCAAAGAGTCAGGTTAACCTCCCTGCCTCTAACTCCAGTCTGGATCTTCTTGCTGGGAGAGGCAGGGACAAGAGTGTGGCACCCGCAAAAAGCATTACTCCACCCAAGTTCTTTAGTATTCTCTCAAGTACATCAAGCACCCAACTCGATGTTGAAGATGTTAAAAAGCTCCGATTACTGTTGCGGAATGAGTCTGCAAGTTGGTCTCAAGAGTTTCTGAAACTGGGGGGTTACTCTGCCTTACTTACCAGACTCAACGAGATCCTTGAGGTGGAATGGAGGTTGGTAATTATGGTACATAAAGATCCATGAGCTGACCTTAAAATGTCTCGCAGGGAAGAACAGCATGACGATCAGGTCCTACACGAGCTTCTTCGCTGCTTCAAAGCACTCTCGACTTCGTCCATCGGATGTTTTGCTCTGCGGAGCTCCTGTCCGACCCCGTTCGTCCAACTAGTCGCCCTCCTCTATTCTGACAAGAAACCAGGCGAGGTTGCCACGCGCCAGCTCATCGTCGATCTACTACTCGTCCTATTTGAGCTTTATCCGCCATCATCCCTTCCATCGACGGGGTCATACAACTCTGGGCGAGCTCGGCCTCATCGAGAGGCATGGGAGAGTGATGTTACGTCGAACGTTTCCAATCTAGTCACTTTGCCTGCCCCCCATAAGACGTTCTATTCCTTGATACGTGCTCTACTCCTCACACCAGCTCCACCACCATCAGAATCTCCTGCAACTCCGATATCCCCTCATGCATTTATTGAGTCGTTGCACCGACCAAGGATTTTCAAAACATACCTACAAGAGCTCTCTGACGTCTGCCGGGATTATTTCTGGGTATTCTGTCATCCAAACAATACAATTTGGGTCCTCTCCGAAACGGATGAAGCTAAGGTCGAAAAGCCTAGGGCCCCTGGTGGGATGACAGGCGGTGTCGAATTCGAGGCAATGGGATACTTTGTACGTTCAAGCTCTTTATGTACTGACACAGGGTGACTTGCTCATTGCTTCATCAGACGACTCATCTTAAATTAATCAACGCACTGGCTAAATGTGTAGAGGATCTGAACATGCCAAAGGATCACGATCACTCCGCGCGCCGTTTCCATGATGACCTCTTCCTTTCGGGGTTGGAGCGCATCATCCTGGTTCGCATTTTGCCTCATGATTTATCTACTCTCACTCAATCACTTTTGCCCAGATTTCACGCAAGGCTTCGACAACCTATTACCCATCATTGCATCTTGAACTCGCTCGTTATATTGCCCATGCTGGGAGAGCAGGCTACGAGCTTCCATACACCGTTGCTCGCTTGATTGGCATGCCACCGTCTCCTCTGGCACGGAACGTTGCAGCACCGTCGTCGGGACGCAATACCCCAAATCGGCAGCCTGGAACTCCAACTAAACGTGGTGGGGCCAATCAAGCCCCTGTGCTACCCTCCATGCAGAGGAAGCTGGAGCCATTGAGGTTTGAGCGCTCAGCACCACCAGCTACATGAATACCAGATAAACCTTCCCTGAACTCCTTCACATAGACGACGGCAGGCGTGTTGTAAAATTTACCATATCCCATCTGAAACGACCCGATGTATTTAATGGGATGCAAACATCAATGTTTACATCTTTACTTTGCAAAGCACATGAACTAATAATACCTGACCTCAAATAGAAGACGGGGACAAGAAATTTGAATCCGACATCACAGGTATACACCGAACGAAACTACTCCACTTAACCCTACGCCGCTCAAGTTAACAGCTACAAATGTAAAACTTTGTTGCGTTTTATATGTGATTACTACCATTGGAAATCGGATTCGCTGTGAGGAGTTCAGCGAGATACTCCGCAGTCGCAAACACCGTACCGGTCTAGACATTGGTCAGCAGGAATTTCTAACAACAGAACGTGGCATACCGTATGGCCCGACACGAGCTTTGGGAAGATGGAGGCATCACAGACTCGAAGGCCCTTGATTCCATAAACACGGAGTTGAGAATCAAGGACACCTCCCTGTTCTAGAGGAGCCATCCTGCAGGTGCTTGCTGGATGATATAGGGTTTCAACCCGCTCTCGGATAAGCTCTTCTAGTTCTTGGTCGTTTCTCTGCGCTATATCGCTGTCGAGGATTGGATGTGGGTCAGTGAGATCAAGGTCCGAATAGAGGGGTTCGGCCTGCACAATCCTCCCGATAAGCTTCACTCCGCGTACCAGTCGCTCGACGTCTTCGGGAGCGGTCAAATATCTAAGTGAAAGATCAATAAGAGACATCGAACCCCTATAGTCAACACCGACCCAGGGTCCATAATAGGATGTTCCCATGGATCAGAAGATTTCAACCGGAGTGAACCAGTGCTTAGTGGCCTAAAAAGTATGTCAGAGATATGAAGCAATGCTCCTGATGAGAACAACACACCGCAAGAGACAAACATGGACGGCGAAGGTGTGCATGGGAAACACGAATTTGCCGTGTTCCTTGTGAGATATCAATCAGCTTTCTTTCATATATCATGGAATCAAATTACCTTGTTGCCAAAAGCGGTCGTAAATATTTCTAGATCAGGTGAGTTATCACCAGAGGTCGTATCCTGAATCTTGTTCGGAAATTCCTTGGGAGGGAAAAGGTGAGGATCATCCGAACGGCAAAACGCGGCGGCTTCAGCAAGCTGCAACATGTTTTAGAAGCGTTGCAAGCGCTATGAAGTAAACACCTACATTTGTCGTCATGGGCCCACGATGCGCAGTCATATATTGGAAAATGGAATTCAAAAACTGTACGACCTCGTAGGGATTTTGTGGCTGCACGTGCTTAGGCGAGATGTTGTTCTTGTCTTTGAAGAATATGTCGACCACAGGGTGATCGACGAGATGCGATCCCACGCCAGGGAGATCATGAATGACAGGGATTCCCACTTTTTCTAGTTCTGTTTTCGGGCCAACGCCAGAAAGCATCAGAATCTATAGGTGAAACGTTCAAGGGCCGCTTGACGATTCGGAATGCAGGCCACTTACTTGTGGTGAATGCACAGCTCCGCCGCTTGTGTTGGATGAGACAAGGGTATCCATCGCAGAGATTAACTTACGTACGAGACAATAACCTCCCGCTTGGCTCGCACCCTATATATAGGCCTACCCTTAGCACGACAGAACTCGACACTGGTTGCGCGCAGTTCGCCTCCCACATGTTCTATTACCAAGCGCGTGACTTTTACATGAAGCACGACTTTGAGATTCGTCCTTGCCAGTACATCCTTTGTGAGGTAGGCCGACTCCGCTGATACCCGTTCGCGTTTCTCATCGACATAGGTCACTGCCAGATTTGATTTTTTTGAAAAAATTTATCTGTAGTAGCATGAATCTTACTCATCTAGAATGGGACAGATGTTCGATGAGATACCTTGAGGAGGTGCAAAATAACTCACCCTGTTGGTGCCCTGTGTACCTAAACTTGTATTGAAGTCTGGATTGAATGGAATTCCTACGTTTGTACAGGACTTGACGAAGTCCTTTGAGGGTTGCGATATTGCACTGAAATAGCCCACTTGCACAGGCCCAGTCGAGCCTTTCACACTTTTGTCGACCCGAGGGTACGCTGGATCATCTTTGTACGTTTCAAACTTTGTGAATTTGCTGAGGAGTGGTAAGAAGAGTGTCAAGATGCCAGCAGTCACTGTTACCTTCCAAACTTTTTCCAGCTCCATGAATCATCCCCAATTATTTTCGCCCATTCATCGTAGTCCTGGGGAGAGCCATACTGTGCCCTAGCATGATGCCCATTCCGTTACCACCATCGGCATCGAGCTAGGATTTAATACCTACATTTGTGCATTGATTGATGAACCTGTCCCATTTTAGCGCCAGTGACAAGAAAAACATCACGACTCACATCCTCCCAGGAGTTTCGCTGAAAACACGTTCATGAGCCTGGAAATGAAGTTGGTAAAAAATGCGAACCTCTGGGCCAAAACTTCTTTTTGTTCTGGGCAGCAGATTGGGGCTCAGTGTATAGTTCGTACGAGTATTTCGAGTAAAATAGCATGCCATAGGCAATCGGCATTCGACTAAACAACAAGTCTTTGCCACTATTCGTGGTTGAGTACCTGGTCAGGGGGTGAAACAAAAATGTAATCAACCTTCCTCCAGCCTCTAGGACTAGAACACGAACGCTTGGATCCTCAGATAGTCGAGCCGCGAGAACACAGCCAGCCGTTCCTACAACGGGGTGTTAATTGAGCTATATCACTTAGATCCAATCTCCCTGCGTACCTCCACCAACAACGACAAAATCATACTCATCGAAAGCAAGGTTGTTATTGGGTTTGTCGAAATCAGTTCCCTTGGGCTTGACTTGACGGGCGACGCTGTCGAGATTGGTGACAAACTGTGGTTCTGAGCCAATGAAGAGTTGGTGCAGATAGGAGCTCATGGCTAGGATAAAAATTTTAGCTGACAATGGCGCCAACGTTCTTCGTGGGGTTTCAAAAAAATTGGGCGGGACAGTGGAGGGACCGAAGACGTGTAACAGACTCATCCTTGGGAAAGTTAAGCCTGATATAAAAAGAACCATTGGCATGGTATGATCCATCATGTTGGTTGTGTGTTGGGAATCACAGGCATCCCCATGGGCCATCTGCCATCGACATCGTCCAGGACCACACTAAACATGAGAAAGACTGTGAGAAACACCCAATGAATGGTAATAAAAAAAATGTGCGAATTCAAAGATACCCCCAGGTGGTGGTTAAAGGATATGTACGGGTGGGTCATGGGAATGTCCAAATTTACCATAACACGTCCATCGCTGATATGTAGGCATCAATTGATCACAGTATGGAAGCACGAAACAAGGTCCAAAAGAGGTTGCATTGAGCACTGCAACCAACTGTTAAAACTACATAATGATGAGTTGAATTCAGGGTCCGTTTCATCTATTGAACTGCCAAAACCGCCTCATAAAGTTTAGGATGCGTGCCTGTGGAGGCAGAATTTCCCAGCTGTTCGAAGGAGGCTTCGAAGTTAGTTCGCTAAGGCGTATCACAGACACTTACTGTACAATTAGATTTCCTCTACCAAGAACTCGCCCGCCATCCCTGGTTGGCATCCCTGCACCCTTGATGATGTGTGTCCCTGTAAGAACCCTATCCCGAGCATAATTGATGAACAGTGAAAATTTTTGTCCGTCTAAGCCTTCTATAGGAACTTCTCCGATTCCTTGTTGCAAGTTATTAGCCCAAGGCATCCGTATGTCCATGATTAGATCGTCAAATAGTCGATTAAAGCGTTCGTGAGCGGTTTCTTCGATGATAAAGACAATGTTCTGTAAAGTTCCATCCTTCAATTCGTCACCAATACCCCGACAGCGTATCTTTGTTCCGGTTCGGCACCCTGGGGGGATGTTGATCTCGAGGACGACGTTTTTTGTCTTCTTTGACATGAGATGGCGGGTGATCACAAATCGCAGATGCTTTCCCGTGAGGAGCTCTTCCAAGGTTAGCGGGAGTGAGTATATGCATTCACCAGATTCCCCAAGACCACTGGGTTTCAAAGGTAGCCCGTAAGTAGGTTGGTGCAGTGGTGAGTGGCGTGAATTAGCATATGTGCCCAGTGTGTTCGGTGGCTGTGCTACGTTTATGGGAGTGCCGCGGGTGCGTTTCGATCTGGTGCAATTTAAGAAAGCGTACGTATCTGTTGTGTCTCGCAACTCACCCGGGTCTGCTTTCATGCATGTGTTGCCTCTCTTTGTGCATGTTGGGCATGACATGGAACGACCATTTTAACCTTGCTCTTTCTGCTGGGTGTCGTACTGGCGGCTTGGGGGTGTGAGGCTCTTGATATTGGAAGCTGCCAGGGCGGAATGAGCTCGGTGGGTATGGTGGATTGATGTTTGGTAGTGGCCGTTGGGTGTGATACGAAAACTGCGTGTAACGTGAGGGTAGAGGTAAGTCGTTGCTCCGCCCAGGGGCTGAGTGAACAGGTTGTGGATGAAAATAGGATGGATTGATGTTATTTGGATACGCATGGTTGGGCGCGGTCGAATGTAGCCGTGATCCCCATGGTTCCGGCTTCTTCGATGAATGTGTGCTGGCCTGATAGCTAGAGGCAGGAGTTGTTTGTGGGAGCGAGTCAACGCTCGAGGCATATACATGAATATATGAATCGAGAGAAGAAGTCGACGTGTTGGCTGGTGACGGAAAAACGGGCATTTCCCTTGCAGGTTGCTGAGGGCGTTCTGGCTGATTCAAAAAAAAGGACGGGCCATCAGAAGTAAGAGGTTCGCGAATTAAATCTTTATACGCATTGTTAATCTAAAGTAATATGTTAGATCGACATGATCGACATTCATAAGAAGGATCATTGCCTCTACAAAGCGTGCCGTGGCGTTGTCTTTGTCGTTGTGGTGACGATCTGGGTGCCATATCAACGCCTAACGTGCAATGAAGTGTCTTCAACGCTGGAAACCAGCAGACGCAAGAAGATGCTACCATTTTCTTGTATGCAAGCTTGATCTCGTCTATACTGGCATTACTTGCGACTCCAAGGACGTGATATGGGTTCTTTGAGGGCGCCATTAGTAGGGGGTGACCACGGAGGATATACGCCGTGGGGGCGGTGGTCAGCTTGAGGAACGCTCTCTGAGTACCCGCTCTTATATATGTCTTGATCCTAAAAGGGAATACGAATCTAGGAATCACCTAGAATTGAGAAACTGGGCTACAGGAGATCACAAATCAGGAGGCGTCAGGGTGAGCAGATCGGCCTGCCGTTCTAAATTAATAGTCAAGAACTCATTTGAGCGATCAAGCCGTCAGGATAGATACCTCGTGCGGAACATGCTGTCGCCTGGTAGGTCGTCGGGAATGAGTTGTGAGGTAGCGTCGAGGATTTCCCGAGGTTCGCATCCAAGGTACGAAGGCAGCATCGAGAAAGCAATCTTTCGCCTGTGATGATCTCGTTCGTCCGAAATTCGCGATATTCATCACCGGTCCGTCGCACATTTGAGGGCGAAAAATAAACGGGGTTTCACAGGCCTGGACACGTAAAGCTTGAGCAAGCACACAGGAGCAAGTCCACACAATCTCAATCATACTCATGTCTGGCTTCCTAATCAACCTCTCATCCTCCTAAGCCACGTCCTCGGCTAATTCACTCAGGCTTCATCGACGTCTCTTACGCGCTTGACCTCTTATCGCGGCCAAATCACCAAGATCGAGCTAAAACACGAAAGCTCTCAGCATCGATAAGGGGAAACCAACCCTGTATTCGGAAGAGGTGTCATGATCAGAACTCGTGCCAAAAACATTCCATAATGTTATGTTTTCTGCACAAGGGACACTGGGACTTCAATATTAATGTCCAGCGGGCATAGCCGACGATGGTGGAAAAGGAGCGAAGCGATGGAAGACTTACCATTGATTTTGTCACAAACTAGTAGCTGCGCTGGCTGAGGCCTGAGGTGTTGGAATACCAATTCAGTTCAACTTAAGCGCTGAGGCTCCAACACCCTGACTGATGAGAAATTTCAGTCTCAAGGTTCTGGTATATCGCATTTTCTGGTCACACAGAGGTGTTCGATATTTGCCATCAAAAGCCAAACAAAGTGGTCAGATCATAGTACCAAGTCATTTCGGAATCCGAGTTTCATAAATTTCATTACTCAGTAGCTTTTTGGCGGGTGAAGTATGACACGTTCTGGGGCATTTCGACATGAAATCCTTGCGCAGCTGCCTAGAGGGTTCAAAAGGATGCAGCTTTAACCCAACTTTTGCTGAAATGTCACTCTCCTCGCTTATCTCATGGTATGCTGTCGAGACTGCCGATGACTCGTTTAAGCATGGGCCTAAGCAAGGTATGGGTTTGATTGTATCATTCTGCAGCCTATTCGAAGCATTCGATTCTTATCTCTTACGTTTTCAGGCCTTCATGTGTTATCTGGTTGCTTATCCGCTGCTTCAAAGACGAGAGTTGGCAACCGAATGTATAGAACCTTGCTATTGAACCTTCGGTATCTTTACGCTCATGGCCCGCCTTGCCTCTTCAGTTCTGGAATTAACACCGTTCTTGGATCTGAAAGGTTGCGATTTGAAGTGGAAATTGGCCACAATAACGGACCGCTGAACACCCTGCCTGCCGCTCGGATAAGTGTCTAACTGCGAGCAATGCTAACCTTGTTACCGGTAGGAGGTCGCTGACCCGCATGGCAGCTTGCATGAGAAATGTCTGGATTCCTTCATTTTCCCACAAGCCTTCATCGATCGACAGCGCTGAAACCCTTTCTCTGGCCGGAGCCTAGGGAGGCTGAAAATAAAGACACTAGGATACGCAGCCATAGGACACCCTCGGCTGGCTCCTTTGACGAGGCATGGATCCTTCAAGGCCTTTTCATATCGTCGGCATGCTATATACTGGACAATGGCGGTAAAACAGAACTAGGGGGTGGAGGGTCAGCCCTGCTGAACAGCTAACGGACACAGTAATGCGCTACTCGATCACGGCCATGAAACAATTCAAGGAGAAGAGTATCTTTCAGTAGGAAAGCAACGCCACTGCAGGCCTCCTTAGTACCATCATCTGCTGCCCAGCCTTCGGAATGGGCTCTGAGAGTTTCGTGAGCATCTGTTTCGGCTCAATGTTCACACCATCTGTGCAGAATGTGGCGTACCTACCGTTCAGGTAACACGACCGTCCAACCTCCCCAGACCTTGAATACTGTATGGAAAACATCAGAAGAGGCACCACTTACTTCCGAGATAGAAGCTCAGCCGAACGTTCGCCAATCAGTAGAACGTAAAATTTTCCATTGGGTGGTCGCGACTTTCTGATTTGGTTTGTTATACGTGGAAACGGTACTCTAATATTACCGCTATGTTTTCAACAAACTGTGCCTGTAGCAATGTTGGCTAATAAAAGCTTTGATCTGATTTGGATGCTGGGATATGGTTAATGTGAAGACTCATACTATTGCGGAAAGCATGTTCTTTCTGAAATTAATTCCCATCACTTACTGTCGTCAGGCGCGGGCACCATTGGGATCTAGGAAACTGCTGAGCATTCTACGGGTGCTGCAGTGGATCAGGTTTATCGGTCAGTACATGGATGTACTGGACTGGTAGAATACCGTATGAATGCTTCAATCCATGCTAGTGCGAAATTATAGTGGTACGTTGAACGGTCGATCAATGGATGGGCATCGTCCGTCGGAACCCACAAGATATTGTGCCCTCTAGGCCATGAACATTCGAATAGCTATGTGGAGTGCAACCTGCCATGATCATGCTTGATATTGACTCGGATGGATAAGTTACATTGATGTCAGTAATGCATAATGACTCGGGATGAAGATTCAGGATGATTGTTGAAGAGAGAGCAAACGAGCACCTATCCAACGACGAACAACCACGTTGTTCATCACGACACAGTATGAGGTATTCCACATCGACTCGCCGTTCTAGACGAGATCTTGAGAGTGCTTGAAAAGCAAATATATTTGTATGGACTGCAAGTTATTTGCGCAGCATGACGACGGCGAAGGAACCTGAACGTGGATGATCTGTGGCTGTGCGGTTTATCGAACACCTGAAAGAGGTCTCCACCGCCAAGGACACAAAACAATACTGCCTGCGACTGCAACCCTTACGATTTACGACACGAATGATTCTTTTCTCTCAACTTGCTTCCACATAACTGTTCAGTTTTCTATCTTTACAACCCATTGTCGAGCTCTCTCGTGTTGTTCAATAACTTCAATTGGTTGTAAGGGGGGATAATGATTTGCAGCCTTGTATGGAGTCTGATCCTAGCATTGGCGTGGAGTCAACACAGTCTAGCATACGATGCCCCGTCAAGGTGAGTCGGCTGTCATCTGGGGTCCAAATGCATGGCTCATCAAACCGTAGGTGGGGTCAAGCCACTGTGGTGTTAAACGATACCCTCTTCGTCCATGGTGGGAAACTGGATCCTTCCAACGCATTTTCCTATACATCTGCACCTAATACGAATGAACTCCTTCTTCTCTCGCTTTCGTCGCCCTTTGATGCGGCATCACCTCCTTGGGAACTCGTGAACAGTTCCGCCACTTCCTCGACACCCCAAGGTCCCGCGCTAGCATGGCATTCCCTCTCGGCTATCTCTGACTCGGATGTGCTTCTTTTTGGGGGCGATCCCGGCTTTAATTCAGCGACTGTACTACCTGACATTGCGGATTCCTCAGTTCTACTGAGCGTGCACAGTCAACATGAGCCCAGTTGGACTCCTCAAGCAACCTCATGGGCAGGGCAGCCTATCCGGCGCATACATCATTCTTCGTCTACCTCTACTTCTGGGCTTGTTTTTGTCATTGGCGGCGAAAGGGCGGATGGCTCACAAAATGCATTCTCTGAACACTATATGTTTAATTCGAATGCCTCACTATTTACTCTCCTTCCTGCTGGCGGACCACCAGCAATTTATGGGCATGCTTCGATCATCCTGGAAGATGGTCGCTTGCTAGTACTTGGTGGTTTTTCACAGTTGGAAGCCATGTTGGTACCCTTTTCCACTATCCACGTTCTTGATACAACGCAATCCCCATTCACATGGACGGTTGCAAGTGTTACTACTCTTTTACTCCCATCTCCCCGTCGTGCTTTCGCTGCTGTTCACATAGGTGGCGGCAAAATCATCATTCATGGCGGTAGCGATGCCTCTCTTCAAACGAATTTTGCTGATGGTTGGATGCTGGACACTTCCCAGAATCCGATGACTTGGAGCGCGGTTCCTTCGTTATCGCAACTTGGGCCATGCCGTGACCACTTTGCTGTATGTTCTGGGAATCAGGTAATTTTTGGTTTTGGTGAGCAATATTTTATTATTATTCTGTGCCAGAACTAACGTGGTATAGGATACGGAGACGACGGTCCAACAGACTCCCGACTAAACATATTTGATGTCTCCAACAACGCTTTCACCTCATCTTACACTCCTGTTCCAATAGCAACATCTACACAGACTTCACATGGACCAACAACACGAACCGGAATTATCTCAGTCACTAACACACATATCTCTCCAACTTCAACGCCTGACCCAAGTGAGACAGGCGGGGGTAGTCTTGATAGTGGTCGTGCTGGCAGCCGAACCACTGCCATTATCGTTGGTACGGTTTGCGGAGTTTTCGCTCTTTTGGTTGTGGCTGGTTCCCTTGCATACCTTGTAAGAAGGAGACGCATGGAACATGACCACCAGCGACGTTTTATGGCTCTTGGAATGGATGATGATGATGATGATGACGATGCGCCTGATTCACGTCTCAAACACGGTATTCCAATAGCTGGGCCTCGGGATACTCTGTATGCTGAAGAAGACTGGCCTCATGTGATCCTGAATTCCCTCGGTTTCGCAGGCGTAGCGGGAGCCGTGTCGAGAAGAAAAATAGTTCAACCCTCGTACCAGCGGCGAGATATGCTTGCAGATGAAGACACCAGAGAATTTGGCGAATGGCAGGCAGGGGTAAAGCGAACTGGTTCTGGAAGCGGTACTTGGTCGATGAGGAGCATCCTCGGGGGTCGCATCAGTCGAACGCCTAGTGCTATGAGTGGTACAGGTATGACGCCATGGCGAGAAAAGGGAGATCCATTCTCGGATGGGGCTTCCTTGCTTCGAGACAATAACGTGGACTTCGATGGTGCTGCATCTAAGGGCAAGCGCCCTATGGGTCGACGAGATGTGAGTTACAGCAGCACTCGAAGTGTAGGTTATGCAGACCCTTTCTCGGACTCAATCCCTGAAGCCCTACGTGAGGGCCAACCCAACATCCCGGATGGATATGACACAACGCTTCCATTTGCTCCACCTCTCCCTTCGTCTTTCCCCCCAATCAGGACGGTGCTGCCTCTCGTCGATGGTGGCCATTCGCTCAGTCCGTTATCAGAGAGGACATCACAAAATACGTTATTATTCCCAGACGCAAATTCATCAGCCTCTGCCACATCCCACGAACAAGCAAGTGCTGAAAATAACCTCACCTCATTTGGTGCATCGACGTCGCGTGTTACATCACGAACCTCTGACCTATCCCGTTCTCCAGTGTTGAGCTCGATCGTCACTGGTAGCGCTTTGGCGGAGAAACCCGTCCGTCGAAGTGACAGTTGGTGGGCGCGCTTTTCCCGCACCAGTTTTCTTGATCGGCGATCCAGTGATGCATTTAGGCGCTCTGTTGGTCACTATGACATCCGAGACCCCAATCCGCCCCCACGGCTTGGTGCGATTGAGGAGGGCGCCCATTCTGCCCTCCCCGATCAGGGATCGCTGGGGTCTCGCCTCTCAAAAGGGTCTGAGCACGGTCGGGCCAAGTCCATAAGAAACTCCTGCGTGCGGGAGGAAAATCGCAAATCTATGTCGTCGATGCGTACCGCAGACTCTGAGGTCATCGAGAAGATGGCAGGGGCGATGGATGTCATACAAAGGGTCAGGACTGGGAGCCACCAAACGGGGAGCGGATTGAGCATCGATACCTTCAGCGCTCACACGGGAGCAAATGTCCTCGATGGCTTGCCCACCGTCTCCTCGCCAATCGATATGTCGCCTTCAGATACCGAGTTGCACCCGTTGAGTTCATCCGCTTCTCCGCCGCAATCCCCTCCTGGTAGAAACCGGTCTCCACGACCGGCACGGGGCGGTGCTATTGCTGCCAAAATTCAAGAACATGAGAGGCGGATATCTCAGGATCAGGGCATACCTGCTGTGAGCAACAATACAACACAAATGGAAGAGGTTACACGGAAGAGTCGGGGTATGTCTATTGATTACGGTCTGGTGCCAAGAGCCAGCCTATTCATTGCAAATCCTGATTACCATGCGGGCTCGGGAGCCTCCTGATAACTACGCCTCGCTCGGTCCGACGTGACAAATGGTGTAGCCTTCGCCCACGGGGTTTCCTTCATTCAGGCTCTATTTTTCTTGAAGGGATTTGGCAATGGACTATAGAATGTATACTAACATCATCTATTTTTTCCGAATTACGCCACTGCCCTCGTCCGAGGGTCACGACGCATTCATGACTCAGGCCCCATGATATTTATTGAACGGCTTTCTTGTCACCCCAAAAACCGTAATGTATACTTCGACGATCTCGCTTTCGCTTCCGTGTATCTGCTTCTCAATGATTGTATTCCCATTGCAATGAACAGGGCTTTGGCAAGTTCAACACCCCATGATGACAGGTGCAATGGGCATGTGTTGTTCACATGTATGTAGAACGGGCGGCAGTATTGCGGTGGGGTCTTTGTTTGACTGTGGAGGGGCTCAATTCAGGCTGCCAGGTAGACTTCATCTTTCACCCCAAGTGCGCCCGATAAGGTGAACGGGAGTCCAAGGTGTTTGTTTTTTGCTCCGCAGCCACCGCCACGAGGAGGCAAGCCTCGCCCCCTGGAAGTGCTGAGGATCCTGGAATGATGCGAGCATTTTCGGCGAGCATGGGGTTCAAACTTGGCATGGGCATTCAGCTGACCGATTCAACCTCATTCCCGCGAAGCCACTCTGTGCGACATACGCGCGTACGCCCCCCCGATCATATCTATGATATCACTTTTTGACAGAGTGGTTTATCAGCCCAATGCTTCTTGGGGAGCTCTGTGTCCGACCTTCTCGCTATTGACCTCGGCCAATGTGCATGGGACTCTACAGACAGTAAGAAAACCAGTCAGGTTTCCGCCTGAGATGTACGCCACATCTGCTCATACAGCAGGAATGAGGAGGTTGATCCTTCGATCGCCTCCACACCCTAGGACCTTGTGGACATGAGCTGACCGTTCTGCTGTCGTGTTTCCGTTTTGGTCGAATGGTCTTAACTAGGCTCAAAGCCTAGCCGAGATGAAACGCCCAAGGGGGTTTCGTTTATTATGGAAACAAGCACTGAGTGGTCGTCAGAGCAGGTAGCAAGGGCGTGCTTTCGTTGTCTGTTTAAAGCAGGAAACTATCGCCATTCTGGTTGGGGTCCTGTGGGTCCAGACCAATGGCTGAACTCAATTGGACGATGCCTTGGAAATGGACTCCTTGTTGTTGGAAACAAAGGCATCATCAGAACAGAGACAATGACAAAAGTAACCGCGGCCCTGTCCGCTTGTCCAGGGTTATTCTGGCAGGTGAGTGCAAACCTGAACACACCAATACAAAATTTACACATTAATTGACTGCAAGAGTGATGCATCGGCGTGACACAAGACCCAATCGCAAAAGGGCTCATCAGATGTGGTGGGATTCGAGCGGCTCTCGATCTCTGCCGTTATCAAATGATTTGGGCTTCTGTCCTCTATTCGGCGAATGCCCATGTCGGTAGAATTGATTCCGATGTGTCTACTCTTGATGCCCACTCGGAAAAGGCCTTAGCGCCGGACGGCTCATGGCGCGTGCACTGTGAGATAAGTGACATATATCGAGCTTAGTGGCACTTACCACTGCAAGCCAAAAAAAGACAATACTGTACTCGGAAATTTCGAAAAGAACCATCAGACGATGCACGAGGTCGTGCGGTCAAACCGCTGTGCTCCACAGCTCGGTAGCTTGGGTGCCAGCATCATACGAACATGCCCATGCCCAGTAGCTCGGGAGTCGAAAAGGCTCTACTTCCCTTTTGCTATGTGGCGCCACTGTGAAAGGATTTGGACAGTGATGAGGCATGGATGATTGGCATTCGAAATCACATCGTGACGGCGAGCCAAGGCATGTTCGCTGGGTTCAAATTTAATTTGCGCCACACCGTGACAATCATTGACAATGATTCCAATGCCAAGCGGCGGCGCGGGTTGTTAGTAGCTTCCCATTTGAGTCTTTGTTCATCAATAGTTGGAACGCAGCTGTATTTTATAGGTTCTCAGGCTGAAACAGATGGTGCTTGCCTGATCGATTCGCATGAAGGGTTGGTTTCCATGATCTGCTGCGGCGTCTTTTCGCTTTGTTTTCAGGAACTTATGTGTCCCTAGCTAGGGCAATTTACGAAGGGTTTCTGGTCCTTGCGACGTGTACGATGGTGACAATGGGGAAATCGGCAACAAGTGGAAACGGTATACTGCGGTATACCTTACTGATGGTAAAAAGTTCATCCAAGGTATCGTCCAGCGAATCTAAAGTCTTTCGTGAAACCTGCCAATGTCCAGCGAGCGGCGTATGGCACCCAATGGTTCCCCCCCCCCGGCAATGATTATGATTGCCAGAAGCTTCGCAATGATCGTAATAACAGCATTATGGGGTAGAACTTGTACTTTGGTAGAAATCGCTCTAGAGATATCCCGGCACACGGTAGTGATGTCTCCGACAGCCTTGGGATCGGAACTTTTCAATTAAGACAGTTGGTTTTTCTTGGGATTGACTACATTGGGAGGTTTGGCCAGCGATTTGATGCTCGTTGCCAGGTTTCGGCCCTGGGGTGGGTTTCTGGTGTTGGTATTGGTGTAGTAGGCATTTGTAGTGCCTTGAGCTTGACAATCGGCGTATTGTTCAATTTGCCTTATCTTGTGCAAGGGGCACTGCACACTGGCGGACAGTTTTTATGATTTAACTGGTATGCATCTAGCCTAACGGTGGCAGAGGGCCAACTAATCTTAGTCAGACAGAAGGACGCCCACAGAATTCCAAGCGCCGCCACATAAGCTGTCAAACGCCCACGAAGACCGGGGCAATGCAATTGGATAAGAATAGACAAGATTCCCATGGAAGGATTCATGTTGCACTGGCATCAATTTGTTAACAGCGTTCCTTGCATGGGCAAATAACTTCTATGATATGGGTTGTTGTGGTTTCAACTAAACTCTAGGCTTCTCCCCAAATCAAGCGGATTCAATCTCTGCAATGTGTTTCTTGGAGGTCTCGTCATTGACCTTTTTCAGAACCTAGTGTTTGGGCGCTGCGGTTCAGAAAAAGAGTTTCTACTCTGGAAAGTATGAACAACTGACCTCCAACAGTTGTTCAACATATTTAGATTGCGCCTCTTCTTTGGAGGTCCCCTTAATTTCATCCCAGGCACCCCTGAAGGGTGTTGTGTATCGTCTGACCATTGGCTGCGCGAATAGAAACTCACCATTTCGCCTTTCCTACGAAATCGAGCAAGCCAGGCTTTGGGGTGTTCACATCGCCAATGGTGGCTGATCGCATGCAGGTTGGGTAAAATACAGCCTTGATCGAGTAATAGAAGTCAACAGCTCACCTTGTTTGTAGTATTTGTAGAACTGAGTTAGAGTTCAGGAAACCACTTGTCGGACACGATTTGTTGGATGATAAGCGGAGAGCTTACGATAAGTTGCTCATCTTGGGTGGGCTTGATCGGCCCATCCTTTGGCAAAGCCTGGACAATTGCAACAGCCTTTTCGAATTTGGCTAAAGACATGATGAGGTCGATGGGAATGGGTAATTGACGGGTAGGTGAGAGAGATTGCGCACTCGGGTTTTCCAATCGATTGATGGAAATTACCTAATTCGTCGATCACTGTTACCCTAGCGCTGGGCTTACACCCCCCTCATTTCGTTTTGTAACAGTACTTATGGACTAAGCACTGAGGTCCCCGGGGCATATCTGCCAGGTTCACGCGACAGATAATTTTTTTACCTGATATGCGGTGCCCTTGGCTCGGGGAAACGGCATCACGCAACTTTAGCTATTCCTGTGCAATGTAGCATCACATTGGGAAATAATGTTCCAGCAAAAACATGTACGGCGAACGAGTGAAAGTTGTTGTAGATGAAACCATTTTATGTGGCTGAGGACGTCGCGGGCAACCGCGCGGCAACGCTGGGTTGATAGCTAGGCATGGCTTCTACGCCACGTGTGACGAGATGTTTGTTGCTCCCCTCACGTGAACGCGAGTGTAGAGCCACTGGCATCAACATCGCCCTCAGCGGACTGCCCTTCATCAACCTCGTAGATGCCTTCTGTAGCACCTCCATCTCCTCAAGAAATCCACAGAAAGCTTTCCATCCACTCTGTCGCAAGGACAAAGGTTGGTAGCATCGATTGGCCTGCTTCGGACGTTCCTGGCGTTCTCATCGCGAATTACCAGTCGGGTGCTTCTGCAGCTCCCGTCTCTGGGACAGAATCAGATTCAGATTCAAACTACACCTTGGAAATTATGTCATTAGCCAACCACGCAAACGCAAGCTCGCTTGCGGGGACATCGTCGTCACAACCCCCCTTGTCATCCATTGCCGAGCGGCGATCAGGCAGCGGGGAGGACTCTGAAGACGAAGAGGACGTAGCAGAAGGAGGCTGGAAGACGGCAGATGTAAAGAGGAAACCAAGGGATTCGGCCGACGAAAGCGTCATCAAGTCTGGGTACTTGTGGAAGAAGGGTGAGCGCCGAAAGGTATGGCTCGTCTCAGTAATCACAGATTGGGCGTTCCTTTGACCTTGGTCCTAACTTAGACTTGGAAGAAGCGGTGGTTTGTTCTGCGCCCCGCCCATCTGGCCTATTACAAGAGCTCTGCTGAATATCAACTCCTCAGGCTTCTCGAGCTCTCCGATGTCCACTCATGCACGCAGGTTACACTAAAGCGGCACGACAACACCTTTGGTCTGATTTCTCCTGTGCGGACATTCTATCTGCAGGCTGGTTCTCCCAAAGAGGTGTTTGAATGGGTGAAGGCTATTGAGGAGGCTCGACAAACTCTAATGGCAACCTCAACACAGACATCAGCCTCTACACCTATACCCATTCCAAAAGCCAAAGGGAACGCGAACGCACGTCCCCCTCCCATATCGCCTTCCCCTCCCATATTCGCATCTCTCCATGCAGTTACGTCGTCAGATTCAGACGATGCCTCTCCAAACATTCGACACGCCTATCCCTCACCATCCCCCACGCAAATGACGTTTGCATTGTCCCCTTCGAAAGGAGGTTCTTCGAAGGATTCTGCCAAAGTGATTCTCTCCGGCTATCTAATGAAGTGCGGCTCGAAGCGACGAAATTGGCGCAAGCGATGGTTTGTGCTCACAGGGGAGAGGCTTGTGTATTCTGGCAGTCATATGGTAAACAAACATTGATTCTTTCGTAGGATCCATGAAGCTAATAGAGTGAATACAGGACACAAAGCCACATCGGCAGTTTGCATTTACAGATATCCTGGATGCGTTGGAATACGATCTGCCGTCAAGCCGACAAAATCTGGGGATCTCGCCAGTGTTGTCGGCACCTCCGACTGCAGCATCGAGTCCCGATGTGGAGGAGTCTCATGGGAGCCACACGTTCAAGATCGTGACAACGAAACGGACACTGTTGCTCTGTGCACCGAGTGAGGAGGACGAAATTAAGTGGTTGGGCGCTGTGCGTGCCTTGATCGCACGTCGAACTGGATCGGGGGTGGTGCCTGGCGCATTGGTGAAAGGTGGGGTCGTTTCCCAGGCGCCAGACAGCGGAGGTTCCGTCATTTCTGGTGGTAATATTGGGGTCAGAAACAAGACGCGGCGATTGAGTGCTGGGGTAACTATTCCTGAGACGTGAAGATATGATACCTGATGACCGTTGCGACGGAACAGTTTACTTTTGTTGATTTTGGGAAAAAGTGGATTCTCATTCCTCCTGTGTTTTAAACTTTGCAACGATGGATGACTTTTTTTATTTTTATTTGACCGGTAAGCGCGGAAGGGGAGTGACACGGAGGCAATTGGGGATGCTGTATGAAGGTCCCGATCTCAGCGGTTACAAAAGCGAAAAAGCAAAAGGAAAAGCAGAAAAGCAAGTCTACTGTACTGTATATGATTATGTGAAGGAGACAGATTCGCGGAGAATATATAGATCAGAAGGGGAGATTGAAACGGAGAGAAGAGGTTTCTGTGGGTTGTGGGATTAGTTGTGACGTTAAAGGCAATATTTGTTCGCCCCGTTGGTCAAATGCAGCTCAACCGGTCAAGGGTCTTTGCCGAGAATAGGACCCCAGAACCTGAGGCTGTTACAATCATAACATACTCACTTCAAGTTTGTACTTATCACCAAACTTGCCCCGAATTGCTCTTTCTCCTCAGTTCCTTCCATACTTATATACCACAACCCTATGTTACCCTCTGTCATGCCTCCCGCCCTCTACTAGTCCTTTCTCTTCTTCTTGTTGTACCTGCTATCCTCCCTCATCTGCTCTAATCTTTGCTCTCTATCCCCCTCTTATCGCTTCCCATGCCTCCAGCTCCAAAGCAGTCAAAGAAATCCGGCGCTCCGAAGACCAAAGGCGCGGTGCGCGCCAAGTCGGGCTGCTACACGTGCAGAATACGTCGCAAGGTGAACCTGATCTTCTTGTCTTTTTAGCGCCCTTTTCGCTTACATTTGTGGCGTACCTCCAGAAATGCGACGAGCAGGCAGATGATCGAGGCCGCTGCCAAACATGCGTCCGCTTACACCTACAGTGCCTTGGCTTTGGCGCAAAGCGGCCCGAGTGGCTCAGGGTATGTTTTGTCGCTTCCTTGTTCTTGTGGTTGTTCAGTCGTTCATTCTTTTTTTGGCAGGAAAGTCGAAATGTTGTCGAGATTCGCGACAAGATAAAGACCTTCCTTTCATCTCACGGCATGATCAAGGGCCATTCAGGTTCTGGCCCAAGGAATGCTGAGCATGAGCCTACAGTGCTGCAGCTCGCTGATGAGCAGCTCTCAGAGTCCTCACGCAGCCCATCATCGCCATCACGCTCAATCGACGATATCCATTACACAAGACCACGACAAGCTGTTTCCGACATGCGCAATTGGAACCATGATGATTCACCCTACAGCCACAGTAGGTCCCCCCACCCATTGTCAAATGTGGACTCTCATCCGTCGTTTGTAGGTCTGCCAGTCGGCTATACCTCATCTTCTCGCAACTCAACTCCGAGCTCTTCACACAATGAAAGTTACACACTCCCTCCCCCTCCTAGCTTAGTTCCTTCATGTGAGATGTACTATTGAATATTGTAATTTAATTGTAGTACTTAACGGTCGTTTTTTTTGCTTTTTTTTCCCTCCAGTGTCTCCAACGAGAGAAAGTTCCTTCGGACCTCTGTACCACATCGGACAAATGCCTACTTTGATGTCGACAATACATGAGGAATCATTATTTGAGATGGAAGATGGGACAAACCCATTCCGCTATCTCTCACCATACAATGCCAGGCTGATTGGGGACATGGTCCAGCACTACATGAATTGCGTCATCGACATTCAATACCTCCTTGGAGACAAGGAAAACCTCCCAAGCATGATCCTGCAAACTGTCCGTGACAGCTCATCAACACACGAAGCGGTTAGCCTGTTGGCATCCGTCCACTACAAGCGCTTCATGCAACAACCGGCGTTTGACAGCACAACCGATTCCCGAATAGCCACGTTGCGCTCGGAGCTGTCCCACAAGCCCCTTACTGCCCATGACGCAATGGCGGCGCTTCACGTCGTCTCCTTGTACCTCTTCGACGGCGGGCGAGGGAAATGGAGCGATTTCCTGTCCCTCGCCGGCAGTTTCGTCGAAGCAGAGCTGCACAACGCCGCCTACCCTGAAGGACCACAGCAGGCGTTGGTGACGTGCAACCCACTCGTTGCCTTTGTTATCAAGACGGCGCTGTGGTTTGACGTCCTCGCGTCCATCACCACGCAAGAGAAACCCCGCTTCATCGACTCGATCGATATGATGTTCAACCCCGGACGCCCACATACCGTCTCGTTTGAATATATGAATCCACAGTTCTCCATGATGTCCCCCATGGGGTGCGAGAATCGCGTACTGTGGGCCCTGGCACAGACCTCAAAGCTGTCAGTCTGGAAGAGAGAACAAGAGCGCAAGGGCAGCCTCAGCGTTCCCGAGCTCGTCAAGCAGAGCGGGATTATCGAGTATGCACTCCGGCGCGATCTGCAGCCCAGCAGCCCCCCCCTGTCCGACGACGAGAACGCAAACATCAGCCGCGGGCTGACCTCAGAGATATTCCGCATGTCCACGCGGCTGTTCCTGCAGTCGGTCGTTTCGGGCGACCACCCGAATGTGGTGGACGTCAAGCGCAGCGTGGATGAACTTATCCGTGTCATCCGACACCTCGAGCGTCCGGAAGTGGAGTCACGACCGACTGTGTTTGGGTCCGTCGTGAGGAGCACGGTCTTTGCGTTTTACATCTGCGGTTGCCTTACCGATAACCTGGTATACAGAAATACCCTGCTGCTGATATTGGGCAGGGAATGTGGAGGAAACGGGGGCGTGGGCAACTGCAACTCTATCATAAGCCTCCTCGAAAACGTTTGGGACTCCCGAAAACTAAACTCGAGCAACCCTGTTGATTGGAGAGGGAAGCTGACGGATGGCAACAAGTCGCAGGTTCTATTAGTCTGATAAAACACCACGAAAAAATGACCCAACGAAACTACAGAAAAAAAAAATTCCGTCACTAGTCTGGAGTCCTTTAGCATCCTCCTTTTCGCCGTGTCTCCTGTTTTCCCCATGTTTTTTTTTGTTTCCCTCATTGTTTCAATGTTTGAAACGGCTCGGTTTTTTTCCCCTTCTTTCCCCCGTCCTACAACATACTCTCTCTCTCGCAATCATCGGTCAACTCCGCGTCATCCCAGCCTGCGCTAATAAAGTGTCTGGTTATTTTTACACAGCATCTCACAGCCGATCGGACACTTCTAGCCCCATTTCCCATGTACCATCGCCCCCCATACTTTTCTTTCCATTGCAATAAAAAAGATGATAAGATGATTTCTCTATTGTATCCACCTAAACATCCTTGAGTTGGTGGCGGGGACTGGGTCTGAGGCAGCGTACACAGCCGCGTCTGACGCACCTGGCACTGGCACTGGATGATTAATTTATTGCACAGCTATGACCCATCATCCCCCGACCGTTTCGATACTTATGGAGAGAGAGAAGGGTGATATTTCTGGACGGGTCCGCACAATTGAATTCGGAGAACATTGACACAGGCTCATGCATGATGATGCCAGTCGAAGCTCAACGGGACTAACATGTCTACAAGGCACACGCGAAGAAGCCTGTACAGCCGCATCAACGAGATTTCTCAGAAGCACGCCGAGCCCTGCTATACTATGGTATTGGACTCGTTCATTGCGAAGGTGTCGCTCTTTATGTAAGTAATAAATACTATAGAATCATGGTTCAGTCCTGGTGAAGGCTCGAGGCCTTAATGAGCACGCAGAATATGTACGTGAACGGGGTTCCCAATACGACAAGTTGAAAGAAGGGATTATCAAATCGGAACCAGTGGGAACCCGTGTCGCTTGCATGCAAGTCCGACGAGATGGGAGGATATTGCAATCATCAACCCAGGTTCCCCAACAGACGCACCGGTAATTCGTCCACGAATCTGCCGATCGAATACCCAGATTTAGGCATGCGCTGCACAACATCTAAAAGTAACCTCCATGTTTTTTTTTTTTTCTGGTCGTCTATCGCTTTCTCCCCTTGGAAACAGTCCCATCAATTCTGTATTACGGTCGGCACCTTAACTCTACATAAAAACTGATCCCTTTCCTCATATCACGTCCGTTAAAATTCTCCGACCAGACTTCTGTACTTTGGTTTTCCGGAGCTGAGATTCACCTCTCTCAAGTGCATAATAGATTCGACCTTTTATTACTTGTAACAGATGTCTGCGAGCAGTCATAGTCCCTCGCCCGTCAGTGAAAGCCAGTCGTCACCGCCACCACACGTATCCTTGAATTACATCACGACATATACCCCACCTCCCCGCCCAGCCACAACCTCCTGCGACGAGAGCGACTCATCCTCACCACCCGCAACCACTTCAGCACGACCCATGTCGCGAACACAGACTAAGGGAGGCTGCTGGTGAGATCTATCCTTTGCGACGCCCGTTCGCAACAGCCGCTGATGGGCTTCCTCGTGTTATAGGACTTGTAGACTTCGTCGCAAGGTGTGTTCACATATACGCAATGCTCGCGACCCAACTCTTAGATTGTTCTGCAGAAATGCGATGAACAGCGTGTCGGGGACTCGTGCCAGACCTGCCGGCGCCTTACATTGGAATGTCTGGGCTGGGGCCCCAAACGTCCAGACTGGATGCGTGTAAGCCCTTGCGTACGTTCTCGTGATAAAACCCTGTTTGATCAACTCTGTCAATTTGTCTAGGACAAAGACATAGTTGCTGAATACAAAGCCTGGATCAAGGCCCGTTTGACCTCCCAAGGCTTGATACGTGGCCAGCCCCGCTCCAACCCTATGCATTCTGGGTCTCGAGGCTCGTCACAGCGTTTCTCTCCATCAGGGCGACCATCTGGCTCGATGCCACCCACTCGATATGACGACAGGCATCCGTATGGGGAGCCCTCTCTAGGACATGGCCAGGAAACGGCTACTGGGATGCCAGGTAAGTACAACGGTTACCAACGCGTAGCGTGGACTCACTCCAGATCAAGGGCCATCGAACAGTAGTTTTGATCATGCTCCATCGGCAGCCTACGTTGATGGAACCGTAAACCCCCTGTATTCAACCCCATATTATTCATTCACACCACCATCTCTAGCATCATCTTCGTCGACGTATTCCGCAGCCTCGACACCGTCGTTGTATGCACCAGAATCTGAAAACCAAAGTTTCGCATCATTTAGCGGTGCTGGCTCGGAGACCTTTGGATATGACAACCAACCCATAGCCTCAAGCTCGACTGGCGTGCCTGTGGTCTTTGACACCCCCAATCAAACACCATTCCAGCAGGAATTAGTGATGCGATACTTTCAACAAAATGATGTTCGCAACGTCCAATTCGGCTATGCTGCAGATTCTTTCAAAGACATAACATACCAAGTTAGTACATAATTGACCCTGTCTGAAATTGATGCTTACTTTGGCTTAGGCAGTAATCTCCGAACCACGGGGAGCAGTGACCAATTGTATTTGTGCATTGGTTGACCTATACATGACGAAGATCTCTGTCAGCCAGGGTCTCGAGCCTCCCAATATAACATTGGATCAAGCCCTTTACTTCCGGCTTGAAGCGCTCAACCAGTTACAGACAAGCATCAAGATCCAAGGTTGGAGAGACAGTGATGCTATCGCTGCTTGGCATCTGGTTACTTTTTCCCAGCTATCTGGAGGTCTTGTGGGCTGGGAAGAACCATTCATGATGTTGAAAGATTGGCTTAATTCGACGGGCCTTCCGTCCTGCGAGGATCCATGGGTCACCTTTGGCCATATGACCGCGGCAGGTCAGCTGATGGTGAAATCGATGCTCGTGAGTTCTCCGCAGCACCTTGAGAGCAGAATCACTCCTGACACATAGGCATCAGTGGCTAGATGTCTTCTCGAGCATATCGTACGCGCAGCCGCCGACATTCTCAAGCCTATGGAAACACATGCTTAGCCAGAGCCTATCGCGCTCAAAAGAAGACAAATCCATGGGATTTCGTATGGATCTTTTGATGGGTTGCCCTGACGACGTTATGCTCGCATTGTCCGAGCTTAGCGCTTTGGTGAATTGGAAGGCATATCAAGTGCAGGAAGGCTCCCTGAGTGCCCGAGAACTGGTGCATCGGGGCGAAGCAATCGAGAGCTATCTTCAGAAACGTCAAGCGCCAGTACGTCGCACCAACAACAATCCCGGGCATCCTGTGGGCGACGTCGATGTTCGGACACTGGTCGGAGAAATCTATCGAGAGTCGGCCATCATATACCTGAACGTGATCCTTAGTAGTCCCAGTCCAAGTGCGTATTTGAAATTCAAGTCAACCGAGCAACATACTCATCATCACTTCTTAGAAGTACCTGAAGTCCAGGCTTCCTCGAGTAGAATTAACCAATTATTCTCGAGATTGCCAGTTACGGATATAGACCGAGGGCTTGCATTTCCTATTTGTATGGCGGGCAGTTCCACAGACAATTTAGCATGGCGGGAGGTATTGAAGGCACGATTCCGCCATCTGAATGAGAGTGTCGGGAACCTGATGCAAATTCGGTTGGCCTTGGAAGCCATCTGGCAGAAACGCGACGCAGGTCAAGCCAATGCCTGGCTCTCCACTGTAAATTTTGAGCACCGATTCAATTTACTCTTGATATGAAAGAGGTGTTGTTCATTTTTCTTAACTATGCCAACGAACTATTAGAGACGCTTCGCATACATTATTTTTCACACCTTTCTATTCATTTATCACTATTGTCTGTGCCTGTAGCGATTTTTCGTGCACTCTATGTATACATAATTGTATTTAGTTTGGATTTGGGATGTATTAAAAGTGATTCGTACCAATGTTTTAGAGTAGAATTAGCGCCAGATAAACACCCAATTATGGAGTGGGGAATGGGTCGGACCCAAGTAACACCACCAGAAAGTACAGACAAAGAAAAAACGAGGCCGCACAGAGATGGCAAGGACAATGAGTGAAGGGGCCTGCGGGGCGGAGAAAGAGAGGTGGATGTTGTCAAGCATACATATACCGGTTGCACCGGGAAATTTTTGTTTGTTTGGTTTGCACAGCTCGGTTTGGGGGATCATCCTGCGCCCATCCACCACAGAGCGCTCAGGTAAGTAAAGGACATGGTAGAGCGCCCAGCAAGATTATGTCAAGGGGACGTTGCTTACAGTTTCTTTTTAGAAAAGAAACAGCAGTACACCGACCTAGTAGTAGCACTATATACATACGTCAAAAGCTTTTCTCACATTCAAGCAGGAACTGGGGTCGCTGATCCTAGATTTCCTTCCAAACGAGAAACTCAATGTTATGCCTTTTCATTACATGAATGCCAAGTCAAGGCCTCCGAGAACTGCTCCAATATTGTATGTAATTCTTCCCCTAATTGGTGTCCACGGTCAACAGCCCCAGACTTCCCTGAGCCGTGAGCATCTGCTCAAGCGCCATTGCCCTTGGTTTGTGCTTATGCTTTAAAATACAACGTGGCCTTCCGGGGTAAGTCACAAATGCACAGAATGTTGGAATTGGCGCCAGCCGGTATCAACCCACCATAGGACCCAGGCGCTCATGGTTCCAGTCTCAGGTATTAATATTGTAGTCACCTTGCCACATCTGTTTCGCACAACGAAACAGCGCCCAGGTACTTCTAAACATGAGTATGGTTGATAGAGTTTGCCTAGAAACGAAGATCAACTCGAATCCCGTTAAAAATACAAGGACTATTTAAAACGGCCAATCATCCACGTCCACCGTCTACCCCATTGGCTTTAAGCAGGATTTCCAGACTCGCAATTCATCCCACAGTGCGGCTAGCAATCCATGCCCCAAAAAAGTAGGTTTTGTTCTTGAGTGAGTCATCATTCCAGGGGCTGCTATACATTGCCATGCTTGATCGCCAATTGCCTATGATGTTGCCGAGTCAACGCATTATATTTATATTGGACATGGCATCGCAGATAGCATTCCGAAGACGTCGACGATGGCAACAAGGTGCTTAAATCCCTTGCTTCGTATGACCACGTTGAGTATGCATAAAGTACGACCAAAAAGATGCCGTCAGAAGGACACCTGCATCAGAACAAATTGGATTGGGCGATTTGAAAAATGTGAATACAATGTCGCTTTTGGTTAGGTCCATGAAGACATAAAAACAAAAACATAGGAGGTTACATCTCGCCAACACGAAGACCAATGTTCGTGGCAAGGGCCAAGAACAAAACAAAGCAAAGTACAGTTGGCCCATATTTGTCATAGTATAGGCCATCTGCGTGGCGTTCGCGCAACTTATAAGACCGGAAAAGAAAAATGCCCGCTGAATACGCAATCGCGAGAAGCGCAGCAAAAGTAAAGAAAGCCGCGCTAATGAGACCCCGGGAATCTTCAGGAGGGACGAAGTTGAGGAGGGTAGTAGCGATCATGCTTATAAAGACGGCGTTGGTGAGCCATTTCTATCAGGAACAGGGTAAAGTGGGTGCGTGGTGATCAACAGTTTGAAGATCAGTTGATGCAAAGAGGAAGACATACAAGGAAGGTCCTTTCCGCTGCAAAATATACCTTTGGTTCGATCCGCACTGGCACTGATATCCTTTTACCCTGAGGCGCACGCCAATCTCGTGTCAGGATACGGTCGTTCCCGTTCTGCCGAGATATTCCTTCGCTCTCGTCATCTGCCGTTCCCCCCTCATCATCTTCATCATCCTGGGGTTCAATCGGGTTGCCGTTACGTATCGCCTTCCTGGCTTCTTGTTCTCCGGATAGCTTGGTTTTCAGCGTCTCGTCAAATGCCGAGGATGGGGCCAGTGGGTCGATAGACAATGTCCTCGGCTTAGTATCATCGGATGCTGACAGCCTCCTCACACGACGGTGCCTTGCGTTTGAATGACTATGGTCGGGATCACTCGCAGTACTTGAGCTTTCCGCGACCTCACGTGCTTCTCTTTTGGTACTTGGAGGAGGTAAGGACTGCTCTTTACGTTCCTTGAGCATTTGTTCTCGGTGGGCAATAGCGACCTGAACTTCCTCGCCCGTCAATCCAGTCCGTTTGTCCTCATCTTTCAATGCAGCGTATTGCAAGTCCTCGTCATCTTCCCCCTCTGAGAGGGGCTCAGTATAGCCTTGCGCCACGGGTGAACTTGATCCAGCAGAGGATCCCTGCCGTGAATGGCCTTTCGAGTTGTTCACTGTTGTTGATCCTGTTCCAGGTCGCTCAATTACGCTCAGATACCCAGTGTCCGGTTTTAAGATATCCACATCCACTGGGGATCGGGTCAGCTTTGTATTGGTTGCAAACAGGGGATTCGTACTCTGTGGCAGCCAGAAAGGTACCAGATCCACACGATTAGGAAGCAAGGTAGCGCATCCATGGATGAATTTACTATTGCAAGGAAGTCAGTGTATGCTACCCATACAACAAGAATATGTTGAGTTACCTGAACTTAGGGACTGCCTCGACCAAATGAGATTGGACAAGATCAGTCACCCATTCTGGAGGTTCCTGGCCGAATTGCGTTTGCAACTTCACTTCCAGAACACCATATCTGCAAGAGGAATGTCAGTCAAACGCCACCAAATAGGATGGTAAATGTTACTTGAAGATCTCTTTGTCATCAAGAGATATCTGGTCAGAGGGAAAATTGATGCCGATATCGGTGCGACGCCAATTATCGCCTGAGCGGATTTTGCCATCCCAGTTATCTTCCCTGACGAGAGTTAGTTCTGTATCGAGTGAAATGCGAACGCGTGCATCGCCTGGAAGTTGGAACGCAGTGCGATTGTAAAAGGAACGCATAACTGACAGGCAAAAGTCAGTCCTTGCGTGTGCCAGCAACCTTAATAGTCCAGTCAGTAGACAAACCTGGCTTCAAATTCCTCGTCAATATCGCATATTGCACTTCATTTGCGAGTTGTATCATTGAGTCAACTTCAGCTTGTGTCTTTTTGCCCTTTTTGACAAGTTGCTGGAAATCTTCATCCACAATGTATTCTCCACGTAGGAAAGGGACCACGAGATGCTCTTTTAGTGGAAAACGAGCCTTCACGGATTTCTCTCCAGTCCAATCTTCTCGGTGCGTCTTGCGCTCGACGAAGATCTAAATCCTTTTCAATGAGACATGGTTGGTGCAAGATGTTGATGTAACTACCGTTTTTTCTGTAACGTCGCCGTACCATCGCAAACGAATGGCTTCGGCTCCTTCTGTCTTCTCTAGGCGCCCTAGGTAAAGTTCTAGATCTTCATTGTCGAAATAGATAGATGTAATGGCTATGTTATGCGCCGGTTGAGTAAAGTTTCTCCTGTAAAATGTGGAGCATACACACCGGCGTCTCGTTGGTCAAATTCTTTGTCTGGGTTGAAAACTAGATGAATGGGTCAGAGCCCGGACATGCGGAATGTCACAAAGAACGAACCCAAAACAGGGAGGTTTCTCAGTACAGCCAATTTTAAAGGTAAGAGGTTATCTGGATGCACCTATCTCACTCAAGTCAGAAAATTCAAGGCATTTATGCTAGACGTACCCAATACTTGGTTGTCTGCCTCACGAAGGCGCTTTGGCTCCCACCAGCACTAGAATCCCCCTGCACTGGATGGCCTCTTGTACGCACTAGATCATACAGTTTGGAGAGTTTGACGATTAAGGCGTCCCAGTTATATTTATAGAAGGGCCGCTTTTCCAGATAATCTTGAATAAAGGACGTCTTGAGTTTGACTTCAGTTTGTTTCTGTCCAAGAAGCGTTAAAAGGTATAGGCAACACATGGAAGAGGGGTTACTCACGTCGTGTTTCTGTACAATAACAAGTTAGTATGATAATGGGATTTGATAAGAACCTAGATACCTTTAATATCTTCATAAACCCTGTGATATTTAACTTCGTGTAAAGTGCTAGATCATGAACGTCCGCGACAAGGACGGCTACTTCCTCTTCAAGACCATGAAATCGATCCTCAAGTGCGTCGTAGGACTCATCCGACTCTTCCCCATTCTCGCCATCCGATATGTCATCATCTGAACCACCGTCTTGGGCGTAGGAATCTTGTCGTTGTTGACCCTCAGGATCATCGTTTGAGGGTTCTTGACTGGGGTTTTCCGTTGTGAGTTCCTCTGCCACAAGTCGCTTAACATCCTTCTCTGCCTCTCGAATTCGACGGGAGAGTTCGGAGGTCTATGATGTTATGAATAAGAGTTCTGATAAGGCTCAGCTGCCAGAAGGAACACGCCTTGGCTCTTTGGAAATCGTGGATCTTGTCAAGCTCCTTGGTTAGCATGACCGTAAAATCATTTTCATCCTCTCGTGTCCAATGTCGTTCGCCAGTCGTTCGAAGCTATGTATGGAGTAGAGCATCAGGGGGTGTAGATAGTGGGTCTGGGTTGTAGCAAACCTTGAGCTCTCGTTTAAGACCATTGTAATCAAGGTAAAAAGGCCGCCATTCGTTATACAAGTCAGTCTGTTCCAATATCAGAAGGCATAGAGGAGGCTTTGGTCGACAACTTACACTAATCTTTGTGCCAAACTTCATGGGATGAGGTGAGTGAAAAAGGACTGGCGTGTAAATGATTCGAAGGGGTTATGACCTGATTTCAGGAAGAAACGTCTGTTTTGTTGAGTGATTCCCTTCAGTTACTTATGCACTCCAATTGAGTATTAATGGGCGTATGTCACGTGGGTTGACTTGCAGTCAAAACTGTACAAATAACTTAATTTCGACCACTGGCATGGCATTGATATCTGCAAGCCATCCTCCATCCTATGCTGCAACATCTACAGACACACGTCCACAGTTAAACGGCCGTGCATGTCCTAATAAAGTCGGGGTCAAGAGGAAAAAGGTCTTACTTTTAGGCTTGCGGAGGTCAGTCCACCGCTTGCTTTTCATGGGACATGGATTTACTCATGATAGAGCGGGGAAAACATCTATCCAACAAGTTCTTTTCAATGCATTAGCTCCCAAGCAGACCTTTTATCTTGAGACGACGATGCGCATAACGAAGCATTTTGTCGAGTGCGTAACCTCAATTGATTTGCAACCTCGCAAGTCCTGATTAGATATTATTAACACACTAGTACAGTCACACCATTAGAAATATGGGATTGCCCTGGTAACATAACAGCAGAGACGCTTGGCACGCCCTTGTCTCAAGTTTCGACCATTGTTTTTGTAATTGACATTCGGGTAACACTCTCTGTATGCTGCTCATGCTCGTCCCAAGTAACGTCTCCTCTATTTACAGGATCTCTACAACCAAGCCATTTCCAAACTTGTTGACTTCATCATCGTTTGCTTCCGTGATAGCCCAAACATAAACCTTGAAGTGTTTGTTCATAAAGCAGAAAAGCTCCAAGAGGACGACAAGCTCGGTGAGCTACACGTCATTATGTTTTCTCAGGAGTACTGATATGTTGTACAGAGAATTTCAGACAAATCCATGAGCGTGTTTCAGACAGACTGACCGATATGTCGCCCGAGTACGAACAGATGCAACTCAATTTCTACTTGACTTCCGTCTATGACCACTCCCTCCATGAAGCTTTTTCAAAGGTGATGCAAAAGCTCACTGATCCTCTCCCACACCTCGAGGATTTACTCAACGTGTTTTGTGCAGTAAGTGGTTCAAATGCATCTTCATTATGTGCCAGTTTGACTGCCAGGCAGAATTCTCAATCTCCCAAGGCCTTCCTATTTGATATAAGGTCAAGGTTATACATCGCAACAGATGCTTCCCCGGTTGATACTGCAACACATAACCTCTGTTGTGATTATTTACAGATGCTTAGTGCCTTTGGGCCTTTATATAGGTAATGTTACAAGTACTGACCTCTTTCGGCCTCTGAATATCTTCCGCAGGTCGGCGACATCCAGTCCGATGCGTCCTCTGCAGCCACCTCCCCTGACTCCACCACCCTCAGCATCTTCATCTGCATCGTTTCCTCTACCTGGTGCTTCGTCATCACCGCCGTTGAGTGAAAATTCCTCCCAACCAACTACGCCAACTATTTCAAGCTCAGCAATGACTTCGGTTGCTTCTCCTCCCGGCCGTATCAAACGGTCGAAGGAGCTATTCTATCCTAGTGCTGCGACCACGCTGTATCCGTTAACACCGGGAACCACGATGACGTATCATATGATCACGAAGAATCTGGCACTCGTAGCCCTGATACCAACTAACGTTTATGTGTCTCGACGAGGCCTTTTGGAATATAATGTGGTGTTTTTCCGAGAGGGCGTGCAGGAGATATGTGATGTAGAAACTGAAAGCAGAGGAGGCGGGTAGATCAGTGGTGATGCATTGATGTATGTAGAATGCTTCGACATCAATCCAATCACTTCTTTGACCAATCATCCTGGACGATTGATGGGGATGCCTGCCCACATATAATGTTAATGTTGCGCCAATTACCGGCAAGAGGAGGCATATAACACCTTGCATTTATTGGCAAAATGAACCTCTCCTGGCTGGTAATTTACATACGAGATTCAGGGATCTGGGACTCTGAACTCCCAAGTCTGGGGGCACATGGCAAGGGTCTCTGCAGTCACGTGTTCATCTCCAAGCAAAAAATTTCGTTGGGGAATGGGGTCAGGGCATTCATAAATAATTTCTGCAGCTACACGTCTGCGTTGTAGAGTTTCCCTCTATACCTTTCTCTCTTTCTCCTACCTGTGGAAAAGCGAGGCCTTCCTTCAACTCTCATACAATGGCGAGCTCAAATGGTGATGCCGCCTTCTCAGTCCAAAGTATTGCTACACGTCCTTTAATTCTTGCCCATGGGCAAACTAGAGTATGTTGAGCGGCTTTTTTCACCGAGACTGGCTTATAATTCCCCTTGCTGCTCAGATCTCTATCCCAGTATCTACCAGCTGCGACGAATGGATCGCCGCAGAAGTCCTGCGGGATGAATTTATACATCAACAATCACTCTTAGACACGGTTGACATGACCGCTGAGCTAGAAGCAGAGGCACTTGTAAAGCTTTCTGCCCGCTTCCTATCACACGTTGCGTCAAGCCTATACCAAGAAACCCAGTCCACGCAAGCGCGCACCTCGTTGCTCCTCAGCGTGTTCACATATTTTACATCAACATACCTTGGCACCAAAGATATCCACACCCTTGTGGCAACATACGATACCGAGACTCGTAAAAATGTTCTCTCAGCATATATCCAAGGTTTTGCTGCACTCCAAAAGCAGCATATATCCGTTCCCCAACAACCACAATCCGCCCTACTAGCCGCAGCCTCGTCAGGCAAGGCCTCTATCATTGCGTTATTCGGCGGTCAAGGCACCAACGAAGTTTACTTCGATGAGTTGCAAAACCTTTATGACATCTACAAACCATTTGTCGCCACGTTCCTGGAAACAGTCACCAAGGATGTGCTCATACCACTTTCAGATGAACAGGAAGACACTCCATTCTATAAATTTGGCCTCGATGCCTTCTCCTGGCTATCTGGGTCATCTCCACGGCCATCTATGGCCTATCTGGCCTCAGTGCCAGTCTCATTCCCCCTCATTGGGCTGACTCAACTCGTTCAGTACCTTATCGTATGTCGTGTCGCTGGCCTCGCACCAGGGGAACTCCGGGGGCGTATTGCAGGAGCTACCGGTCACTCTCAGGGAATCGTTTCCGCCGTAGCTATCGCTGCCTCGGCCACAATGGAACAGTTCATTGTGAACTCCAAGAAGGCCCTGAAATGGCTTTTCTATTCTGGCTTCCGTGGCCAACAAGCATTCCCAGTCGTCTCCCTCGAGCCCAACATTGTCCAGGATTCCATTGAAGGCGGGGAAGGGATCCCAAGTCCTATGTTGTCCGTCACAGGTCTGGCTCTAAAAGATCTAGAGCCCCATATCAAAAAGACCAATGCACATCTCCCTCAGAACTCGAAGCTGTTCGTGTCATTGAACAATGGCCCCAAGGCATTTGTCGTAACCGGCCCTGCACGTGCATTGCATGGCCTTGTCACTAGTCTCAGGAAGGTTCGCGCCCCAAGCGGTTTGGACCAAAGCAAGACACCGTTCTCACAGCGCAAACCCGTATTCTCCGTCAGATTCTTGGTGGTGGGTGTGCCATATCATAGTGAATATCTTGCAGGCGCGACGGAAGCACTGCTTGAGGAGGATTTGGAAGGCGAGGAACTTTGGCAGGCGAAGGATTTGAAGATACCTGTCTTCAACACGGAGGATGGTAGGGAAACAATCACGCGGTTGGGATAATCCTGATGTCTATGTTTAGGATCCGATATGCGCCAGATTAAAAGTTCCATCACACGTTCACTATGTGAACAAATCTTTACTTTGCCGATTCAATGGACAAAGGCAACCGACTTCCCAGATACGGTGACTCATGCCATCGACTTTGGGCCTGGTGGGCTTAGTGGCATCGGTCCTCTCACCGCGAGGAATCTAGATGGTCGCGGCGTTCGTATCATTGTTGCAGGAGAAAGGGCAAAAGGCGACGCAGAATTGTTTACCTCCATTGATGTGAAGTACGAGGAGTGGTGGGCCCAAAAGTGGTCGCCAAGCTTAGTTCGCACCAGGTATGCATATCGGTTATATCCTTCATCCCCTTGCTGAGGTTGTACTTAGCGATGGTACGATCCACCTCGATACACCCTTTTCTCGTCTTCTTGGCAAGCCCCCCATCATGGTTGCTGGGATGACCCCTTCAACGGTCAAGGCTGGCTTTGTGAGTGCCGTGCTCGATGCTGGATATCATATCGAATTGGCCGGTGGTGGCCACTACAACGCTGCTGCCTTGCGATCTAAGGTTACAGAAATCCAAGCCAAAATTCCAGCTGGTGTCGGCCTAACCTTGAATGCGCTCTACATCAATCCTCGTCAATTTACGTTCCAGTCTCCATTATGGCAGGAAATGCGCAAGGAGGGCCTGCCTATTGAAGGCTTCTGTGTGGCGGCAGGCATTCCAACTACAGAGAAAGCTGTTGAGATAATCGATGGCTTGAAGGATGCTGGCATCAAGCATGTTGCGTTCAAGCCTGGCTCGGTAGATGGTATTAGACAGGTCGTTAACATCGCGGCCGCCAATCCCGATTTCCCAATCATCATGCAATGGACAGGAGGACGTGCTGGTGGACATCATTCTTTTGAAGACTTCCATCAACCTATCCTTACAACGTATCGATCGATCCGCCAGCATCCTAATATCTGTCTTGTTGGGGGTTCTGGATTCTCCGGTGCCGATGACGTCTGGCCTTATTTGAGTGGTGACTGGTCTGTTGACCAGTTCGGGGTCCAGCCAATGCCATTTGATGGATTCTTATTTGCGAGTCGTGTCATGGTTGCCAAGGAGGCGCATACGAGCTCCTCGGTGAAGGACCTTATCGTTGCAGCTTCTGGTGTCAGCGATGGGGAATGGGAGGGCACCTACACGAAACCAACTGGAGGCATCCTCACCGTTCGTTCCGAACTTGGCGAACCGATCCACAAAGTTGCCACCCGTGGTGTCAAGCTTTGGAAAGAGTTCGATGATTCAGTTTTCAAATTGCCAAAGGAGAAGCGTGCTGTATGGTTGAGCGAGCGCAAGGAGGAGATCATCGCCAAGCTGAACAAGGACTTCAGCAAGCCCTGGTTTGGATGGAAAAAGAATGGTGTAGTTGCAAACGACCTGAGAGACATGACCTACGAGGAGGTCGTCCTTCGCATGATTCGTCTCATGTTTGTTGCTCATCAGAAGCGATGGGTTGATATTTCGCTCAGGAATTTGACTGCTGATTGGTTGCGGCGCGTCGAGGAGCGTTTCGCCGGTGTCAATGGTGGGGGTGCTAAAGCGTCCTTCTTGCAAGCCTTCACATCCCTTGATGACCCCCTCCCTTTCGTCGACCAATTTTTCAAGAAGTACCCCCTTGCAGCATCTCAACTCTTATCTGCTGAGGACTCCGCGTTTTTCCTTGCAATTTCGCAACGACCGGGTCAGAAGCCAGTTCCATTTATTCCAGTCCTTGATGCATCATTCGAGGTTTGGTTCAAGAAGGTAATGTTACCTTTGTTCTAGCATCACGCACCAGGCCTAACATGAAGCGTAGGACTCTCTATGGGCTGCAGAGGACATTGAGGCAGTTTTTGACCAGGACCCCCAACGTGTTTGCATCCTACAGGGACCTGTCGCAGTGAAGGGCTCCTTAGTGAAGGATGAGCCTGTGAAGGATCTCCTCGGTAATATCAACACTGCTCTCATTGAACGCCTCCTTCAACGTAAATACAATGGGAATGCCGCATCCATCCCCACAGTCGACTATCTGGCTGTCAAACCTGTTGCTGTCCCGACCGATATCCCAGGGGTGAAGCGCACCGAAACTGCAGGGGAAGTCATCTACGAGTTTGGGGCCTCACTTCCCGAAGCTTCTTTTTGGCTGGAAACATTGGGCGGATCTGACCTCAATTGGTTGAGGGCCCTCACTACATCGAAGATCATCGTCCAAGGCACCTCGTATATCGATAACCCAATTCGACGACTGCTTGCACCTCGTCCGAAGCAAAGAGTCGTAGTGAGCTATGCCGGGCTCGTTCCTTCCTCTGTCACTGTTTATGGCGCAGCTCGATCATATGGGTCGCACATTCTTGACTTCAAGAGTGTCGCCATCGCATACAACGCATCTACGAAAGCTATTGATGTCACCATTTTCGAGGAACGTAGGGGCGTTTCTGTCCCGTTGCCCCTCCAATTCCAGTACGAACCCTCCCAAGGCTTTGCCCCTATCCACGAAGTTGCCGCCGGGCGCAATGACCGAATCAAGCAATTTTACTGGAAACTTTGGTACGGCGATGATGCCGTTCTCCCTGACATTGATATCAGGGAAACATTCGTTAGTCCAGAGGTGGTTGTTGGTGCAGAAGATATCGAACAATTTTGCTCCGTCGTTGGAAATCAAGGTGAATCCTTCAAGACGGTTAGGAACGACAGTGTTCAGGCGCCTATGGATTATACCATCGTCGTGGCGTGGAAGGTAAACTATTTCTTCTAACATGAAGGGGAAATATCTCAAAGCATATTGTGTTTAGGCAGTCATGCAGGCCATTTTCCCTGCTTCAATTGATGGGGATCTGCTTAAACTTGTTCACCTCACAAATGGATTCCGCATGATAGATGGCGCGAAACTCTTGAAAGTCGGGGATATATGCAACGCTGATACTCGTGTTGTATCCGTCGTGAATAGTGATGCAGGAAAGGTCGTGAAGGCGAAAGGCTATGTATTCTGCGAAGGCAAGCAGGTGATCGAGTTTACCTCGTCATTTTTGTACCGTGGTCGCTTCGCCGATTTTGAGAACACTTTCGATACCACCGAGGAGCCCGACTATTTGGTTATGCTCAAGGACGACATCGCCGTTGGTGTGTTGCAATCCAAGGAATGGTTTGAGTGGGAAATCGAGACAACTCCTCTCCTTACGGGAACATCCCTCATATTCCGCATCCAATCATCCGTGTCTTTCAAAGATAAGCTTGCATTCCGCAATGTTTCAGTTTCTGGGGATGTTTTCGTTCGCAACCAGCTAAAAGACTTGGTTAAAGTTGGATCCGTCGACTTCCATGAAGATGACTCTCGAGGCAATCCTGTCTTGGCCTACCTGCAGCGGCATGGCGTTCCCCAAGGAGTTCCTGTGCCTCTTCCCAATGATGGCTACACACTTTCGAACAAGGATGGCAGCACGTTGTTCAACTCTCCTCTCACTAATGAGCCTTACTCTAAGATCTCCGGTGACTTCAACCCCATTCACATAAATCCATATTTCGCCGATTACGCTTCTCTTCCCACAACAATCACTCACGGCATGTGGACCAGTGCTGCCACCCGTCGCTATGTCGAAACTGTAGTAGGGCAAGGCCATCCAGATCGCGTCCTCTCGTACGTCCTTATTACACTTTATTATCATGGTTGACCCGACCTTCAATCTTTAAGGTATAATGTTTCTTTCGTTGGCATGGTCCTTCCTGGGGATGAGCTTGCTGTCAAGCTTCGACATACTTGCATGTGTGATGGCAACCTTGTCATCGCTATCGAGACCACAAACTCTAGAGGTGAAACTGTCTTAAAGGGAACTGCTCATGTTGCTCAGTCTCCTACTGTATATGTGTTCACTGGTCAAGGCTCCCAAGAGCCGGGCATGGGCATGGATCTCTACAATAGCTCTCCAGCAGCTCGCGCTGTTTGGGAAGGCGCAGATGCACACCTTCTGGCTGTTTACGGCTTCTCAATTGTCGAGATCGTGAAGGACAACCCGAAGGAGAAGACTATCCACTTCGGTGGCATCAAGGGTCAAGCCATCCGCCAACGTTACATGGACATGACGTACGATGCAATGGACAAGGATGGAAATGTGAAAACTCTACCGCTCTTCTCTGACATTGATGTCCGCACCCCCAAGTACACATTTAGCCACCCTGCCGGCCTCCTCTTTGCTACCCAATTCGCCCAGATAGCCCTTGTGGTCACGGAAAAGGCCGCATTCGAGGATATGCGCATGAAAGGTTTTGTCCAGAGGGATTGTGCCTTCGCAGGCCACTCTCTTGGCGAATATTCGGCGTTGGCCTCGATTGCTGATGTCCTGCATATTTCTGCCCTTGTTGATGTCGTATTTTATCGCGGTATCACCATGCAACGTGCTGTCGAGCGTGATTCGGAGAATCGGTCGAATTATGCCATGTGTGCCGTGAATCCTAGTCGGATTTCGAAGACATTCAGCGATGCCGCCCTTCGGGAAGTTGTCGATATGATTGCCCTTATCACAAAAACCCTCTTGGAAATTGTCAATTACAATGTTGAGGTGAGATCTCAACTCCTTATAATCGTTATAATACTTATATCCTGCATAGGGTCAACAATATGTCTGTGCGGGAGAGTTGGTCGGGCTGCAGACCATGACGAATGTCCTCAATTATATCAAGGTTCAGAAGATTGATATTGCCCAGGTAAGCCAGACATTTGTATCTAATGCGCTTCTTACCTTTCGCCTTTAGCTTACCGAGACATATACCATCGAGCAAGTGAAAGAAATGTTGGGTGAGATTGTCAAGTCTTGCTTCGAGAAAGCACAGGCCCAACAGAGAGCCGAGGGTTATATTAAGCTCGAGCGAGGGTTTGCGACAATCCCTCTCCCTGGGATAGATGTTCCTTTTCACTCGCGCTACCTCTGGGCTGGGGTTCTCCCCTTCCGAGCATGTAAGTTCAGCAACCTGACAAGGAACACAGATTTCCCTTACAATTTACCCCATTAGACCTCTCGAAGAAGATCAATGCCTCACAACTTAACCCCGACATGTTAGTAGGAAAATATATCCCCAATCTCATCGCCAAACCCTTCGAAGTGTCGCGTCCGTATGCGCAAATCATCTATGATCAGACCTCTTCTCCTCGACTCGATAAGGTATTGAAGAAATGGGACCAAGATAAATGGGACCACCCAGATAATCGTCAGAAATTGGCATATATCATCCTCGTCGAGCTTTTGGCCTATCAGTTTGCTTCACCTGTGCGTTGGATTGAGACACAAGACCGTCTCTTCAATCAATACTCTTTCGAGCGTTTCATCGAGGTTGGCCCATCACCTACCTTGACTGGCATGGCTTCTCGCACCCTCAAAGCCAAGTACGAAACTGCCGATGATTCGGTTAGCCGGACGAGGGTTATCCTTTGCCATTCGAAGAACGTAAAGGAAATATACTACCAATATGAGGACGAACCCGATGCTCCCGCCCCCGAGCAGGCCACATCTTATTCCCCTACTCCCACCCCCGCCTCGTCCGCACCAGTGGCTCCAGCGCCAATGTCCAGCGGTCCCGCCGCCTCAGGCCCGGTTGCCAACATCGATGATTCTCCTATTCCTGCCACCGATATTCTGCTTGTGATCGTTGCACAGAAGCTCAAGAAGAAGGTTGACGAAATTCCCTTGTCAAAGTCGATCAAAGACCTTGTGGGTGGCAAATCTACTCTACAGAATGAGATACTGGGAGATCTGCAACAAGAATTCTCGTCAGCTCCCGAGAAAGGCGAGGAACTGCCATTGGAAGAGCTGGGTGCTGCACTTGGGCCTGCCTCAGGCTCTCTTGGAAAATACAGCTCCGGACTTGTTTCGAGGCTCATTAGCGGGAAGATGCCAGGAGGTTTTAATTCGTCTGCAATCAAGTCATACCTTTCGAAGAGCTGGGGTTTAGGACCTTCCCGCTCCGATGCTGTCCTCCTACTTGCAACCACTGTCGAGCCACCCAAACGTCTTGCATCCGACGTTGAAGCGAAGGCTTGGCTCGATGGCATCATCCCAATCTATGCACGAAGAGCGAACATATCTCTTTCTGCACCCGGTGCAGGTGGTGCAGGTGGTGGGGGTAATGGTGGCGCTGTAATTAACAGTGAGGAATTCCTCAAATTCCAAGCAGATCAAGAGAAATTTGCAGCGCAGCATGTTGAGCTCTATATGCGTTATCTCAAACGCGATTCCCGTGCAGGAGAAACCGCATTTGATCAGGAGAAAGCGAATAGCGAGGCTCTCCAAGCAAAACTCGATAGTATAGCTCGGGAACACGGCGATGCTTACATTGAAGGGATCCAGCCTCGATTTGATTCTTTGAAGGCGCGTCACTTCGACTCCTCCTGGAATTGGGTCCGCCAAGACGCTCTCGTAATGTTCTACGACATCATCTTTGGCCGCTTAACGACTGTTGATCGCGAGATCACTGCTCGCTGCATTGCTCTGATGAATCGCGCTGATCCTGATATGATTCAGTACATGCAATATCACATTGACCAGTGCGACCCGTCCAAGGGCGAGACATACAAGCTAGCCAAAGAATTCGGGCAACAATTGATCGACAATACTCGCGAGGTTATTGGAAAACCACCTGTCTATAAGGATGGTGAGTAATCAGCACATTATCCTTGGACTCACCTAAACCAGTTTCAGTGACATTCCCAACTGCCCCTAACACCGAGGTCAACTCGAAGGGTGATATCATCTATTCTGAAGTCGTTCGAGAAAATGTCCGCAAGCTGGAGGCGTATGTTGAAGAAATGGCTAGCGGTGATACAGTTTCTGGCGCCGTCAATATCCAAAAGGTTCAAGATGACGTTTTGAAACTTTGGACGGTCGTTAAGGGCTTGCCAGAAATCAATCAAGATCAGAAGAACCGCATCAAGGCCTTGTATGAAGGCGTGGTTCGCTCACTCCATAAAGGACCTGATTCACGGCCTCGTATTGGAACACGCAGTCGCCGGTCATCCTCCCAGTTCCTTCGTCCTCAGATCACAGGTGTCACCTCAATTTCTGCTGATAAGATCCCACTTCTTCACCTCAAGCGCAAAGTTGGGACCAATTGGGAATACAGTAGTAATCTCACCGGAGTTTATCTGGACATCCTTCAAGAGATTGCCACATCCGGAACTACCTTCATGGACAAGAATGCCCTCCTCACTGGTGTAGGCAAAGGCTCAATCGGCGTTGAGGTTGTCAAAGGTTTACTCTCTGGTGGTGCTCATGTCGTCATTACGACTTCAAGCTACAATCGCAAGACTGTCGAATATTATCAATCGATCTTCCAGACGTTTGGCAGTCGAGGATCTTCTCTCACTGTTGTACCATTCAATCAAGCTTCAAAGCAAGACGTCGAGGCACTGGTCGATTACATATATGCCAACCTTGGTATGGATTTGGATTATATTCTTCCTTTCGCTGGCATTCCAGAGAACGGCCGCGAAATCGATGGCTTAGACGATCGATCCGAGCTTGCCCATCGCATGATGCTCGTCAATCTTTTACGAATCCTAGGGGCTGTGAAGAATAAGAAGGCTAGCCGCCATTTCGTCACCCGTCCTACTCAAGTCATATTGCCGCTCTCTCCAAACCATGGCCTGTTTGGAAACGATGGATTATATTCAGAATCCAAAATATCTCTGGAAACATTGTTCCAGCGTTGGGCTTCAGAGAGTTGGGGAGAATACCTTTGCCTTGCGGGAGCTGTGATTGGGTAGGCTTCTTGTAATTTGTTATGAATTCTGTTCTCAACATTTTTTCATGGCAGTTGGACTCGTGGAACAGGTCTTATGGGTGCTACCAACATTGTGGCTCACGATCTCGAGAGTTATGGGGTCCGAACCTTCTCCGCGAAGGAGATGGCCTTCAATATCCTCGGCCTCATGCATCCCCTCCTCTTCAGTATCACACAGGTTGAGCCTATCTGGGCTGATCTAAATGGTGGAATGGATCGTTTGCCTGACCTTGCCGATATAACAACCCGTATCCGCCTCAACCTTCATAAGAAAGCAGGTTTGAGACGCGCCATTACCCGCGACAATTCAGCTGACTTCAAGGTTGTCAATGGCGTCGAGGCCGAACGTCTTCTTCAGACTGTGGATGTTCTACCCCGTGCCAATTTCCGATTTGACTTCCCGAAACTTGAATCACTTCATTCGCTGAGCGACCTGGCTCATCTTCGGGGTTTGATTGACCTAGAAAAAGTCGTCGTTGTTACCGGATTCGCAGAAGTAAGTCCATGGGGCAGCTCTCGAACGCGATGGGAGATGGAGGCTCGGGGGGAGTTTACGATCGAAGGTTGCATCGAAATGGCATGGATAATGGGCTTTATCAAGCACTTCGACGGACGCCTGAAAGATGGCTCTCTCTACGTAGGATGGGTGGACAGTAAGAGTGGCGAACCTGTCGACGACAAAGACGTCAAAGGCCGTTATGAGAAAGAGGTCTTGGCTCATGCTGGTGTTCGTCTTATTGGTAAGCCCCTCTCATGCCCCAGCTTTTCTACTTCTGATCATGTACTTTAACAGAACCTGAACTCTTCCGCGGATATGACCCCAACAAGAAAATCTTCAATCAAGAAGTTGAACTCATCCATGATTTGGAACCTATCGAGGTTTCCGATTCGGAAGCTCAGAAATTCAAGCTGCAGCATGGCGATAAATGCGACATATGGTCTGGTGAGGGCGGTCAGTGGTTCGCCAAATTCAAGAAAGGCGCCTGTGTGTTTGTTCCAAAAGCGTTCAAGTTCAGCCGTACTGTCGCTGGTCAGATCCCAACAGGATGGGATGCCGGTCGATATGGCATTCCGGAAGAGATTATTGCTCAAACAGATCGCGCTACCCTCTGGGCCCTCGTTTGTACCGCCGAAGCTCTAAATATGTCTGGTATCACTGATCCTTATGAATTATATCAACACATGCACCCATCCGAGGTCGGAACGGCGATTGGTAGTGGAATGGGAGGCGTTACAAGCATGGCCAAGATGTTCAAGGATCGCCGCGATGAGCGTGAGGTCCAGAACGACATTCTGCAAGAGACGTGAGTGCTTCTTAGTACATACATCTCGCGTTACAGCCTAACGTTCCCCTAGATTCATCAACACGACCGCTGGTTGGGTCAATTTACTCCTGTTATCGTCAAGCGGGCCTGTCAAAATTCCTGTTGGCGCTTGGTGGGTTCTTTCACCACACAATCGCTCGAATAATTCTGACGAAAGCGCAAACTAGTGCCACCGCCTTGCAATCCTTGGAAATTGCTTCTGATTGCATCCTTTCCGGCAAAGCCAAAGTAATGATCGCTGGTGGCTTTGATGACATCAGTGAGGAGGGGTCATATGAGTTCGCGAATATGAAAGCAACAAGCAATGCTGAGACTGAATTCGCTATGGGCCGCGAGCCGGATGAAATGTCCCGCCCTGCGACATCCTCCCGTGCAGGGGTACGTTTGATTTTTGTCATTTTATTGAAGGCAGGTGCTTACTTATCATTTTCAGTTCATGGAGTCTCAAGGCACAGGAGTCCATATCGTCATGAGTGCTAAAACAGCTCTAGAACTAGGTGCTCCAATCCGGGGTGTCCTTGCTTTCACTTCGACGTCAACGTGTGTCCTAACTGACCTTTGTGACTGCTTTCTTGGTCTGATCTCTTCTTTGCAGCGACAAGGCTGGGCGATCCGTACCAGCTCCCGGACGCGGCGCCTTGAGTGTTGCAAGACAAATTGGGTCGAAACATGCCTTGCCTATCCTCGATGTTGCTTATCGCTCACGCCAGCTTGCCTTCCGCCGCACTCAAATATCCCAGTGGTTGTCGCATGAGCACTCTCAGCTGCAAGAAGAAATCCAATCCCGAAGGATTCGCAACGAAGATGTTGATGAAGAATACTTCAACATGAGAGTGGCCAACGTAGAGAATGAAGCGGCTCGACAGGAGAAGGACGCCCTTGCTACATATGGTATGCTTGAAGGATCTGACCCCCGTATTGCTCCGCTTCGTCGCGCTCTTGCGGTGTGGGGCCTCACAGCTGATGATATTGGTGTGCTCTCTATCCACGGGACAAGCACTGGCGCAAACGTACGCACATCTCCTTTCATATTTCATCCCATCTAATTCCAGTAAAACTATAGGAGGAGAATGAGACGAAAATATGGAATGACATCTTCACAAACATCTCACGCACGCCTGGAAATGCTGTACCAGTCGTTGCGCAAAAGAGTCTCCTCGGACACGCAAAGGGAGGGTCGGCTGCATGGCAAATGGCTGGCCTATTGCAAGCCGTCATTACTGGTATCGTTCCAGGAAACAGAAACAGCGAGTAAGTGATATTCCCAATGTCCCCTCTTCCACTCGCCTAATATTTGCTAGCAATATCGATTCGCATTTCCAAGACCGACATTTCCTCATGTTCCCATCGAAGTCCATACACACAGATGGTATCCGCGCCGGCGTTATGGTAGGTCCCTTTGCTGGCCTAAGCCTCTACATCCCTAACCCGTTCTTTTTAGTCGTCCTTCGGTTTTGGACAAGTTGGTGGTACCGCAATGGTCCTCCACCCACGATATCTCTTCGGTTGCTTGAACCCGACTTACTATGAGCAGTATATGCAGCGAAATCGTTCCCGCGCTCTACAGTCCTATAAAGCCATGAGCGACATGATGATCAAGCATTCACTGGTGAAGATCAAGGAGCACCCACCCTATATTGGGGATATGGAGAGCAAGGTCTTGCTCAACTCCATGGCCCGTACCACCTTCGACCCCAAGACTGGCGAGCACTCCTTCAAGGGCAAGCTCATTACCGAAGCCCCGATCGATATCGCAAACGTGAAGACCATATCCAATATTGCCGCTGCTGGTGGTCTGGGCCAAGGCAAAGCCACTCCCGTTGGCGTTGGCGTTGACCAAGGTTTGTCCCCTTATCCGTTGCCCTGATAGAGATGTTAAACCTTCTGAACAGAATTGATCTCTTCTGTGCCTTCCCATAACCTCAATTTCGTTGCCCGTAATTTCACAGAAGCTGAGATAGCTTACTGCCAAGGACAGCCCTCGCCGTCTTCCTCATTTGCCGCTCGCTGGGTTGGCAAGGAAGCCGTTTTCAAGTCGCTGGGGGTCAAATCAAAAGGTGCCGCAGCTGCTATGAAGGACATCGAGATCCTAAATGACCCAACGACGGGCGTTCCTACCGTTCACCTTCATGGAGATGCTAAAGTCCAAGCCGAGTCAGCAGGTGTTTCCAAGATCCTCATCTCCCTCAGTCATTCAGAGGTTCGTCCAATTCACTATCCAGTGCCCCACCATACTTATTTCTGTTGCAGACCGTTGCTATCGCTTTTGCTCAGGCGTCGAAGTAATCATTGTACACTCTCCTTGCTTCCCATCGATAATTCTCATTACATACCCATGCACCCCTCATTCTGCTCTTATAGCATTACCATAATCACAATAGAATTTTCTTTCTCTCAAGCAAAATTACCGATGCAAAGGCTAAATGGGAGAGGATACAAAGCAAGTCACGCAATCATTTGAGCGCCCTCTTCATTTTCTGCACACACAACGTTCTCAATACGTGTTCGGAAGGCATAATCATTGGTCGTACCTCTTCCATTTCATCCAAATCGTTGGTCTCAATCCGTATGATCTTTCTGCCCAGCGCTTTCTCTATTTGTTCCATTTGCAGCCACGTCTTCTTGTCATGAACAAAATTGATGGAAATACCCTTGCGTCCGAAACGCCCAGTACGCCCTAGATAGATCAACGATCAGAAAACTATTGAAAGACAGAGAAAAGAAGCCGACCGATTCTGTGTATATAGGTCTCAATATCTGGACGCTCATCCGCGCCTTTTACTCTCTCATTCATGAGAGGAAGGTCGTAATTTACCACCATGTTGACCTGGAGGATATCAATTCCACGAGCAATCACGTTCGTGGTGATCAGGACCTATCCGGGTCGGTCAGGGAGGCAATCGGCAACATCAGCGTTATGATACACGCACTTTTTCGCGTCCCTCGCGGAAATTATCGATGATGATATCACGCTCGGCGGCGTCCTTGGCGCCATGGAGTGAAGCGACTTTATGGCCCTCTGCGGTCATCCGTTGCGAGATCCTGTCTGCCGTGTGCCGATGCTAGGGACACTGATCAGAAAGGTCCTCCCATCGACACCCACAACAAAACAAACACGTACCTGGCAGAAAATGATGCTCTGCCCGATCGTCAAGAGCTGGTACAAGGTGACGAGGATATCGTACTTGTGCTCCTCGTTCCTGCAGTCCATGTAGAACTGCCGGATGCCCTCGACGCTCAGCTCCTCCTTTTGCAACTCGATCTTGTTGGCTTTGGGCGCAAACTTGGAGGCGAACGCGCGGACATGGTCGGGGAACGTGGCGGAGAAGAGGATGATTTGGACTCCCGTGCGCGGAAGCATGCTTTTGTCTGACGTTTGGGAATGGATTCGACGCGGGATGAACACTGAGCGACTTACTTTTTGACCCGCAGCGTCTGATCGCCCAGCCCGTCTTGATCCAGCATGTTATCTGCTTCATCGAGCACGAATACTTTGATGGTGTTGATGTCTATAACCTGTCCTGCCCCTTCAGTAGGCATCGTCTGGTTTGAGAGTGAAAACTCACCTTGCGCCTCATCAGGTCCGCCATCGTTCCAGGTGTGCCAACTATTATTTGCGCGGTGATCGTGGTGACATCACGGGGGAGGTTGTCCCTGATTGCGTATTCGGTTTGTACGTTGGTGAATTTACCCATTGATACGACGACGGACATGATTTGGCGGGCGAGTTCGCGGGACGGAGCCAGACATAGTGCCTTTACGTGTCATTGATTAAATGAACAATCGGATATGTTTTGAGGCTCCGTACCTGTGGCTTGTTCAGGGAGAAATCCACTCTGCTCAGCATGGTGAGGACGAACGCGGCAGTTTTGCCAGTCCCAGACTGAGATTGTCCGATCATGTTCGTTGGGCTGCAGATTATTAACCACATGTAATGAGAAGCACCATAACATGGTAGCTCACGGATTAGATAGAAGGAGAGGCAGTGCACGCTCTTGGATCTTGGAAGGCTTCGAAAAGCCCATATCGAAAATACCTTTCAGGAGATCTTTATTTCTTGACGCGAGATGATGAGCTCGAGTCCGATGGTGCGCATGCTAATGTATCAGCTTACAGCCCGAGCTCCTCAAACGTTTTGGCGCTGTAGAGCGGTGAATTTTTGTCTTGTTGCTGATCAGCGAGGGTGACCTATTTGAAGGTCAGTGGCAGGTAACTCTGGCTTGAAAAGCGTGTACACGCACAGTAACTTCGAACGTTGACTTGATCAGGTCACTATTGGTGCCTTGCGTTGTATTGTTAGTCGGTATGACTAGGAAGCAGATGTGTGCATACTTGGGCCTGCTGCTGCCTCTTCGACAGGAGGAGGACTGGGGGGTGCAGCTGCCTTCGCCGGGACAACTAGCAGAGACAGCGAAGATATCAATCAGGATGCGAAGGATTCAAATTGAAGCCACTCACTGGGAGTATAGAATCCATCGGCGTCTTTTTCCATGGCAGAGTTATGGTAAATAGATAAGTTTGGGCGATCAATAATAGCGGATCATTAGCTTTTATGTTTCCACATTCTCTCTACTACATATAACAACATAACTATAATCATCTTTCATGCATACGCCTCCGAATGTCGATATCGAAGCAGGCCCTGTTATGAATCAAAGACAGATACGCGCAATTGCCAGCACATCGCTGCGCCGTCTGCAGTCCAGTAAACTAAAATCCACTGTCCAATTAGTCTACGTCTCCCATGACAAATGGCCTTTGCCCCCACACAACACAAAGCCAGGCGAACGCGCCGCTCCGGGTACTAAACAACCACTGAGGATATCCATTCTCGATTCGTCTTTCAATCCACCCACTCTAGCTCATCTTGCGCTTGCCAATTCTCGCCGCCCGGCGTATAAGGACGATCCCAGCAACGGCGGTGGGGATTACGACGCCAAGCTCCTCCTGCTCTCTGTACGAAACGTGGACAAGTCGCTGAAACCAGGAGATGCGACCCACGCTCAGCGACTAGACATGATGGGTATCCTTTCAAAGTATGTTGACCAACCCGGGTCCACTGGTCAGCCAGCGAATGTGGCGATTGCTATCATCGATCAGCCAAAATTCGTGGGCAAGTCAACAGACTTGCTTCAATATCTGAATGAGAGATGTGCCAGGTTATCGCCGGTGGTGTATGATATACAGCTCACCTTTCTTCTTGGGTTCGATACACTTGAGCGCCTCTTCTCGGCGCGTTACTCCGCGTCCGAATCCGCAATGATGGCCTCGCTGCATCATTTCTTTTCTCCGAATGGAGACAACTCATATGTCGTATGCGCTCGGCGCAAACAACCTCACGCTGGGGGGACCAGCCCAAGCGGTCAGGAAACCCTTCCTGACCATGCCCAAGAATTTATCGCCTTACAACGCGTCGTCGTCATTGATATTGGTGGAGACGAGAGCACGTACAGCTCAAGCACAGTCCGAAATGCCATTGGCCAGTTAGGCTTGGGCACTGGGGATGCCCCGTGGCGAAAGCTTGTTCCAAAGCAGGTTGCAGATTATATCGTAGCCTCACATTTGTATGTTGCACCACCTGACCCCGACGCGTAGACACTACCACCACTACTCTGTACACTACCTTCTCTCAAACAACCAAGTGGTCGTATCTGCGCTGGAATGCTGCTCACCCGGCCATGTCTTCAAGCTCATTTGGGTGACTCTAGGCTTTACATGTACACCTAGTTAATGCGGCCTTAAGTATGTTTTTGGAATCTTCCAACGTATCCGATGTTTGCATAGCTGTCGGGGTAAATTGCGGAGGGTATACAGGATATATAGGTTAGCTATAAGTTTAGTGGGTTCGGGTATCTGACAGCTTCGTAAAGTACCACTATCACAGAAGCATTTTCGAACCACGCGTTGTCGTCCGGGTTTCCCACTCTGGGAGAGGGGAAGGCAGGGCGCCTTTCAGCTCATTGTCATCTGTAGAACCCCTTCAGTACCTAGCTTGATAACAAAATAGATCTGACTTACAGATGTCCTTGGACATACGTTCCAGGCGCTCCAATAACTTCTCCCGATTTGGTGAATCATCAGAGAACCCAGGAGCCGTATCCGGATCACCATCTCTAAACAGTACCGCTTTATAGAGTGCCCATTGGTAAACGTATATAAAAACGTTATGACACACGTTCCACTCCCGGTGGTCCCTGTGCATCTCGCCAATATTCTGCTCCAGCAGGTCCAGGAACCGCACCACGACGCGCACAGTCGTAAAGCAGCCCACGTCCCAGATGAACGTCTCCTGCACGCGCAGGATGAAGTTGACCGAGAACGTCAGGTTGGCGAAGGTGGACTGGCGGGTTGCGTCGAGGTAGAAATTGAGGACGACGAACACGACGCGGGGGAAGGTGCGTTGGGGGAAGTGCCCCTCTGGCTGGACGTGTTCGAGCAGGACGCGGTGGACGGTTTTGAGGAGAATATCCGGTGCATGCCTGCCCTCTGCCAGCCAGCGCAGGACGCATCCGACGATGATACCGTGGTCCCCCATATCTTGGTAGCTTGTTTCTCGCGTTAGCACTGGATTGTACATCAGCGCGCACAGGAGAGAAGGGCCAGCCAGCTGGTCAACGAGGCACGGCCCCAAAAGGCGGTTCAACGTATGTTGCAGCTGCACCTCTCTCGGTTCCACCTGCGACGAGTCCACGGTGCGCGTGAGGGTCGAGACGCAGTGCCATACAAGGGAGCCGTATGCCTCCTTTAGTGTCGGCGGCAGTGGCTGCAAAATCAAGTGGCTGGCTGAAATCAAGGTGACCAAAGGGGGGAGGTGCTTGCTATAAGGCACAGATGGCACTAAAGAGGCCATCGCAGATATGAGGGGCGAATCGGAATGCCAGTCTGATAGGTGGGCCCAGTTCGCCTGATGGCGGTCAGCTGCTTTGCGAAGTGCTGAGAGGAGCGCGAGGTGGTATTTGGGACTTAATGTAGGGGCATTCGAGGCTGGGTTTATTGATGGGATCAGTGAAATACAGTCATGGTATGAACGATATCACACACCCGAATGAAGCGAGTTAGTGATCATCCTCGCAGCGGATAGGTTACTGCGAAGGCTTGCCTCGGGCGATAGAAGGTGCAATATGGTTCGAATCTCTAGATCTGTCAAGGATGCCCCGTCGGTGTTGTCGAAGATTATCCCTTGTAGCGCAGCAGAAGCCTGATCCAGCGCGTCGTCTTCGAATGTTTCTTGCAGCGCCAAGTGGAATACTTGGCGATTAACAGCAGTGAGAGGTTTTTCTTCGAAAGCACCGTCGAAATCGCCCTGATCCCTTAGCGTACCACGAGGAATAGGACCAGAGCACGAGGCATACTGCGATAAGAGTGTTTGGAAAGGGGAGGTTCTAGGGTTTCGAATTCCATGTATGACTACGGCAATAAGCAATATGACGCAAGTACCGACAATTGCGCAAGAGCAGATCGATGAGACCAGTGTGGGCAGTACGACCTTTGGATATAGGGAACTTGACATAAGACTGTCGAGTAATCCGATAATAAAAAGGATAAATGGGATGAGAAGAACTTGTGGAAGAGCCTCCAAGAAAGGACCAAGCAGGAGTTTGGCTTGAATATGCCGTTGATATAGATCTGTGAGCTTTGTCGCAGCATCACCTTCAGGCTTGATAAGAAGGGACAGAAAGCCCCGTCCAGCGACGGCCAGTGCTGCTGCTGAAATCTACATGCTAAAATCAGCCTTCAGTTGAAGATAGAGGTGGACCAGAGACACACGCTGAATATTAATGCAAGCGACCAATACACATTGACACGAACGTCAGCGGGATCAGGGGAAAAGGGCATAGGAGAAGCTGTTTGGATGTTTGCGGTTCTATCAAGAGAAAGTAGTATTTCAGTTATGTTGACGAGTAGTTCATTAGTGCGATAAGAGGCATCGGCCTTGAGGGCTTTTGACGATTCGACAAGGAAAGAGGTAACAATCGATGAGAAGAATCCAACCTTTGGTGCATCAGAGTCAAGTTTAATGACTTTGGAGGCAAAGCCTGACTCACAAATATCAATAGGGTATCTAACCCTCCTTGCCAACGCTCAATAACGGGTGCGGTGTTCTTCATAGTGGAAGATAACAAGGAGTTCCATGCACTGCTACTACGCGCAGAAACGGGAGGGACAGGTTGCAGAGACACGTCTTTTGGAAAAGATTAGACTTGAGCACCAAGCGGTATCGTAGGCTTGCCTGTATTGTGTTCATGCTTGACTATCTTTTGCAGTAAGTGGTTTTGTTCCTGAAGAAGTTTCTGAATCCTTCGCGACGAGAATTGTGAGTTGGTTGACTGTGCTTCTAGGGTATGACGTACTCTTCCAGCGCTGTGCTCGTCTGTCCTTCCAGGACATCTATGGAGGGATCAGGTTGAAGCAGCCCAGGGAAGGTCTCGACATACCTTGCGAGTCCATTCCGGCTGGTATTTGGCTTGGTTAATGCGAGACTCATGGGGACACCTTTGAGTGCAATGCCTTATGAGCCTTCGTCATCGATCAGTTGACATGTTTGGGCTGTGTTGCTACATAATATGACAGTAGATGGTGAGAAAATGCTGGCATGCAGTAAATGGAGAGCAGTGCGGCGGTAACAGGGCCCTATGGTGCGGTTAAAAAATGGTAGAACCCTTTTCGTTTTGATCTGAATTGAGTAAGTTACCGCAGCAGAGTTGCCATCCCAGCTGGAACCACCCTATCAGCGGCCACACCCATGTACGCGCTCTGAAATCATTAAGCACTTGTCCGCTTCAGCATCCACAACAACAAAGCGACGGACGACTGGTCCTCGGACGCAGAACTTCCTTGGTGGTAGACTGAAGTAGACCGTTGTCTTTGAAGAGAGACGTTTGGCGGGGACCCTCAAAGGCAGTGCGGCATGGAATCATAAAAATAAATGTGCCACGCCCACAGTTGTGCGCTGGTATAAAATGTCATAATTGACCACATCCCAAAATGGACGACGGCTCCCCAAAACGGTTCAATGTCCGACGGTGGTGGCAACTGCACTCCTTTCTCATATGTACATGAATATCTCTTCCTCACAGCAAACGTAACTCCAGTGGCAGGACACCAAATCTCCTTGGCATTCGGCTGTCCATTTAGGGATGCGGTCGATCCACTTTTCGTTTTGATCTGGCCGGCACCTAATGAGCCCCCGTTTACAAACAGAAGATTCAACCACGGGGAGCAAACCAATCCCGTCGCCAATCCTCCAGTCGCAGAAATACTGAATTCTAAGTGGATTGGATCAGCACACTTCAAGCGGCGTGCTGATCTTCTCCTCAGTCCACCAGATTTCCACTGTTTCATCCACCAGCGTCTCGCGCCTCGTAATATGATTGTTCATTGCCGGAACACTCTCTGGCTGGTTGATTGGAGATATGTTGGATTTTACCCGGCTTTCATGGAGAATGCAGGCTTCGATAGATGGCGATGGCTGCATCACGTTGGATTGTTATCGGGCTTCCAGGACGTTACGAACGGCAAACCAAAACTCTCGGGGAAGTATACTGTCGG